>VWZX01004904.1:148269-233820 GCA_013399015.1 Galbula dea | reverse complement strand
GTGTTGGAGCCCTGGCCCAGGCTGCCCAGAGAGGTGGCAGGTGCCCTGACCCTGGAAACACTGAGTCACAACCATGGGGAAGGGTCTAGAGGGGAAGCTATACGAGGAGCAGATGAAGTCACTTGGGCTCTTCAGCCTGGAGGAGACTGAGGGGAGACTTCATCATGATCTACAGCTGCTTGATGAGGGGAAGCAGAGGGGCAGGAGCTGATATCTCCTCTCTGGTGACCAGCAACAGGAGCTGAGGGAACAGCATGAAGCTGTGCCAGGGGAGGGCTAGGTTGGATATTAGGCAAAGGTTCTTCACCCAGAGGGTGGTGGAGCCCTGGAACAGGCTCCCCAGGGATGCAGTCACAGCACCCAGCCTGACAGAATTCCAGCAGCATCTGGTCAATGCTTTTAGCCACATGGGGTGACTTTAGGGTTGTCCTGTGCATGGACAGGAGTTGGACTGGATGATCCTAGTGGATCTCTTCCAACTGAGGAGATGCTGTGAGCCTATGATTCCCTCTGTGGTCCTGTTGTTTGCTTTGTGATGCTTAGTCTATGAGAGATCTCCACCTGAGACTGGGCAACCAAACAAACCTCCCTGATAACAGTGGATGGCAGCAGCAAAGCTTCAGCTGAATGATTAACTTCCACATTGTGGCTGTAATCAAAGCTAATTTATTGACATAGCTGTGAGAATAATTCACTTCCAGGAACAGAGAGAATTCTGCTGGCTCAGTAGGGAGGAGAGGAGAGGGGAAGCAGCATGGTGGGGTTGGGGCTGTGTGTTTAAAGTGAGGGAGAGGGTGGGAAGGAGGTAAATAGAGGTTGTTTGGGGCTTGGAAGCCAGTGTCAGCTTGGTTTGGTTTGGATTCCTCCCCCATGGAGTGTTGTATAAACTGATCACAGCCCCTAGGGCTCTGCCTGGCTGATAAATGAAGTGTCAAAAGCAGGCTGTGGCTGAGAGCAGGTGATGAAACCCCAGCCCTGCAGGCTCAGGCTGGTGCCTGCAGAGTGTGTGAGGAGAGCACAGGGGGAGCAGCTCCCTGGGGCTGTGCTGGGTGCTCAGGCTGGGGGTCTGGAGGGGGTGCATGGGGCACCAAGGTTCATCCCACCACAGCTGCTGTGCCTGCACCTGTCACAGGTGTGTGTGGGGTGCAGGCCATGAGCAAGAACAGGGTCTACAGCATCTCTTTTTTTACCCTAAAACTGCTTTTAGGATGGCCAGCAGGAGCAGGGCAGGAGTTGCCCTCCTGAACTGGGCACAGGTGAGGCCATGCCTTCCAATCCTGTGGGCTGGAAGGTGGCATCTCCTGGGGGATCTGGCATTGAGGATGCTCAGGGGGGTGGCTTGAGGTGCCCTGGGGGTGAGGAGGTGATGATGCCACTGCTGAGGAGCAGCAGGAAAGCAGGCAGGGGCCCCGTGGGCATATGGTCACTGGTGTTTGAACATTGCTGCCTGAGTGGTTTGTTTATCTGGGCTAATGCTCCTGAGCTCTTGACAGCTTGGAGCCAACTCGTTAAAGCCCTGCCACTGTGTTCATGACTCCAGGCTATGGCAGGGGAGGTTTAGGTTGGACATGAGGAAGAATTTCTTCCCTGAAAGAGTGGTTAAGCACTGGCCCAGGCTGCCCAGGGCAGTGGTGGAGTCATCATCCCTGGGGGGGTTTCAAAGCCCTGGAGATGTGGTGCTGGGGAACATGGTTTGTTGTCATGGGGATGTTGGGTCAAGAGTTGGACTCCATGATCTTAGAGGTCTCTGCCAACCTTGATAATCCTGTGACTCTGTGAAGGTTCTGCAAACCTCTGGGATCTTTTTCCCCCCTCAGAGGTATGCAGCCAAGTGTTGGCAAGCCTGGGAATCCCTTCTGTGAAGCACCTCTGGTGGCATCCAGAGATGGACAGCTCAGCTCCACGCTGCCTTTGCAGCACAGACTGTTATCTTTTTGCTTTCCTGGGACAGAAGTGACTCATCCATAACCTAATTCTCAGGGATTTACCAAAATAACTTCTGGGCCAGTATGTTATTAGATAGAGCTTGAAAGATAACAGTGACAGGAGCAAATGAGAGCTTTGTTTGTGTCAGTCAGGGACACAGGGATGGAAACTGAATTACCTGGGTCCAGCGTGGGAGGGGAGCCTGGCTGTGGTGGGCTAAGTGTCTGAGGGTTGGTTATGGATCAGGGCAACAGCAGTTTTGAAGGCACCAGTCTGGGAGGAAAGTCCTAAGCTGGGTAGGTTTGAATGCAGCCTTCAGAAAGCAGTGCAGAGCAGAGAGGGACAGGGGAGGATGCCACCAGCACCCCTTGGGAAGGTCAAGAGTGGCTTCACTCCTGTGGATTTACAGCCCAGCCTGGGCAGTAGAAGCTGATACTGTTGTCCTTGGTCTTTAGAGGGGAGGACAATGGGAAAAGCTCTGTCAGAAGCTCTTGTGATCCTCATCACAGACCAAATGTATGCACCAGTGAGAGAGACTGAGACCTGGGCATGCACTGAGTAAGGGAAGCCATCAATAAGTCTTGGTTTATTAAACACCCTGAAGGCAACACACTGTCAGCTTCATACATTCCTGATCAGATGAGACTCAGGAATGGGCATTTTAAGACTGTGCTGGCAGGATGGGACAAAGCCTTGCCCAAATGTGGGCAAAGAGTTCCTAGACATGTTTTTGTCTCTGTTCTCTGAAGCCTGTTCATGTCCAGAGCCAGGGTATTGCAAAGACATCAGGCAAAATCCAGCTGCCTCCAACCTGTCATATAAACCAGGGATTGTTGGGAATGATGTCTTCAGACTATAAAGTCACTCTCCAACTGGGTGTGCATGCTTCTTTCCATCCACAAGCCCAAGAGCCTTTGTAAAGGCTGAATTTATTGTTCCTGGTGGGGGCATGGCTGCCCTCTGCTAACAGCCTGGACCTCGAAGGGTGGACAAGGTTTGTTCAATCAGAATGTTTACAGAGAGTCAAAATAACTGAGGCTTCTGTCCTCTGCTACAATGTGTTATCAAAACAAAGCAGCCCAAAATATAAATACATTGTCTTCAGCAAAATGCATTTGAGCATGTTTGGCATATTTCATACTCAGAGCAGTTCTTCCACGGTCTGCAGTGGGCTGAGGCAAGGCTGATCTCTCTGCATCCTCTGTCAGCCTGCTGAGACTGCTCAGGGCTGCAGGGTGATGCCAGCAGGGTGAGGCCTGGGTGATCTTGGGTTCTCCTTCCCCTTTGCTTTGTCCTTCTGGAGTCCTGGGTCCAGTTCTGAGCTCCCCAGTTCCAGAGAGACCAGGAACTGCTGGAGAGAGTCCAGCAGAGGTTAGGAAGATGCTGAGGGCACTGCAGCATCTCTGGCAGGAGGAAAGGCTGAGAGCCCTGGGGATGCTTAGCCTGGAGAAGAGCAACCCCACAGGGGAGCTGCTCAATGCCCAGCAAGAGCTGAAGGCTGGGGGCAAGAGACTGTGGCCAGACTCTGCTCAGTGGTGCCCAGGGCCAGGCCAAGGGGCACTGGGCACACACTGGAAGCCAGGAGGTTGCAGCTGAGCAGGAGGAGAAGCTTGTTTGGTGTGAGGGTGTTGGAGCCCTGGCCCAGGCTGCCCAGAGAGGCTGTGGAGTCTCCTCCTGGGGAGAGATTGCCAAGGCAGCTGGAGGTGACCCTGGGCTGGAGCAGGGGGTTGGACTGGATGATCCCCAGAGCTCCCTTCCAGCCCCAACCATGCTGGATTCTGTGATTCTGAACTCAGAATGAATTACCCTTTTGGCTTTGTTCCTGAAAAATCTGAATCCTGGCTCTCTTCAGGAAGCCCCAGCAGCAGTTAAATGGAGAAGCTCTTTTGCCTCTTCCCAGGAGGAATGGAAACACTGAGGAAAACAGAACATGCTGAGGATTGGCTGAAGGAAACCCAACATTACTTTGGCACCCTGGCAGCAGGATAACCACCAAGCCCATGCCCAGTTTTGATGGCAGTGGTTCTGGGGAAGGGCTGAATTTGGCTCTGCAGGGAGCACTAACACCTCCCAAAGCTGTGCTACCATCCTGGACTTAGGCAGAACCTGGCAGAAGCTCTGACCCTTCTCAGCACAGCCCCCAGGACAGTGCTCACTGCTGAGACCAGAACTGGGAGACCATAAAAGCAGGAGCTGGTTAATTTATAACCTGTTGTCCTCAAGTGAAATGGCTGCAGATTAATAATGCACAGAGAGGAGCTGGGGCTCAGCCAGCCTTCTCCAAGCAGGAATCTCAGCAGCATTAATTCTGGAGAGCTACATGGTGACTTGAGCCCCATAAATCAGTGGTGATACAGAGGGCTCCTCCTGTAAACACCTTTCTGGTGCCATCTCTCTTGCCAACAGCTTTTGGGAATGATCCAGCAGCCCCAAGCAGCCTGTGGATTGCAAGCTAGTGTTTCACCAGCCAAGTCTGGGTTATGGCTTGCTTGAAAGTCCTCCAGGATTCCTGGGTGATGGGGGATGGCTTTTTTTCCCCTTTGCACCCCCAGCTGCAGGTGTTCCCTCCTCTCCCCCTTGCAACCCATGGGAGCTGGGAGGTCTGACCTTGTCATGTCCATGTCCTATGTGGAAATCCTCTTGGCCATCCTAAGAAGCTCCTGCTGGGACCAGAGACCTTCCCTGAATACCTGAGCATGGAAAAAGCTGCCTGATGGCTGCTGGTTTGGTTTGCAGTTGGGATGAGATAGCAACAAGGGCAGAAGCACACTGGAGCAGCTCTGCAGTGCATGAGGCATTTCCATGTGTTCCCCATCAGCCAAGGTGAGAGCCCACAGTCACTAATGGGAGCTGGGGAATGTCTTGGGCACAGGGGACTTGGAGGGCTAGAGGGCCAAGGGATCACTGTGAGCCAAGGAAAGGTCTCAGGCCTTCATGGAAAGTGGCCTTGGGTATCCAGGTCCTGCATGCAATCCATTCCTGGTCCCACATACTTCATTGCATTGCTGTGATCTAAAATATTCCATGGACTACAGACCATGGCACCTGCAGCAGTCAGATGCTCCCACTTCCAACAGAAGGAGAATCATTAAGTCCTTTTGGTTGGAAGTGACCTCTAAGATCATTCAGTCCAACCCACTAACCAGCACTGCCAGGGCACCACTAACCCATGGCCCTCAGCACCACATTTCCAGGGTTGGTGACTCCACCACTGCCCTGGGCAGCCTGGGCCAGGCCTTGACAACCCTTTCAGGCAAGAAATTGTTCCTCATGTTCAACCTAAACCTCTCCTGGTGCTGAGACACCTCATCTGCTCTTTCACTTCTGAAGGTCATTGACCATGGTGCCACTGTGCTGGAGGAGCACCCTGAATTCTGAGGGGGGTGAGGGTGGGTTGGGTTTCCTTGTCCTAAGGATGCTTCCAGCACGTTAGTGGAGTCACTGCTCAGTGCAAACCTGATTTAAGAGCTCAAAATGTCAAAAATAAATCAAAGATGAAGATAAAATAAACAATGTAAAACGTGTGGGAACAGCCCTGGGGAGAGAGGCTGCAGGTGGTTACCCCCAGGGGCTCTGGTATAAAGACTGGCTGAGGCACTTCACATACTGAGGTGGGTCTTGGATTTGGGGCTGCAGAGAGACCGAAGCCTGCATGTTCCTCAGCCAGCACTTGAGAGGCTTGAGCTTGGGGAGGGGTGAGGCAGGGACTGTGTCACCCACACTGACCTGGCAGACCCAGCCAGTGCAGCATGGTTCCCACAGGTCACCAGCTGGGAAACTGCAGATAAAATCTGAGCTGCTGTTGTTCTATCAACAGGGGAGGCTTTGGCAAAGCTCACCTGGCCATTTACTGGAAGGCCTCTTACTAAATAATGCTTTGCACATTAGGATTGGATACAGTTGGCTCTGTGGAGAAGGAGCTGGGAGTGCTGGTGGACAACAAGTTCACCATCAGCCAGCAATGTGCCCTCGTGGCCAGGAAGGTCAATGGTGTCCTGGGGTGCATGGAGAAGAGTGTGGTCAAGAGAGGCTCCCCTCCCTCTCTACTCTGTCCTAATGAGGCCACAGCTGGAGTGCTGGGGCCAGCTCTGGGCTGCCCAGTTCCAGAGAGACAAGGAACTGCTGGAGAGAGTCCAGCAGAGGCTAGGAAGATGCTGAGGACACTGGAGCATCTCTGGCAGGAGGAAAGGCTGAGAGCCCTGGGGCTGCTTAGCCTGGAGAAGAGCAGCCCCACAGGGGAGCTGCTCAATGCCCAGCAAGAGCTCAAGGACAGAAGGCAAGAGGCTGGGGCCAGACTCTGCTCAGGGGAATTGGACTGGGTGATCCTCAGAGGTCCCTTCCAACCCCCAGCATGCTGGATTCTGGGATTCTGGGACCATTCTCCACCCACTATGGCTTTCATGCACAGCTTGCCAGAAGCAGGCAGCAGGACCATGGTGAGTGAGCTCCCTGCAGCTCCACCCACCAGGATGGATCCTCTGGGTGATGGGTGGGCACTGGGGGCTGTGCTCCCACCTTCAGCTCTGTCCAGGATGTTTAAAATCATAGAACCATAGAATGTTTGGGGTTAAAAGGGACCTGTAGAGGTCATCTAGTCCAACTCTCTATGGTGAGAAGTGTTGGTGACATTGTGTCCCAGGCAGGAGGACTCCAGGAAATGGAGACTGCTGTTTTAGTCTGGTTTATTCTGACTGGTACAACATACAGGGACTGGGTACACAAACAAAGTTGTTTTGAAGGCAAACAATGATCTCCCAATCATTTTCCCATACACTACAGTTCCACTTCTTTGACAGAAACACAACATATTAAACCCAATATCAGAAATGCTACTGTAGGGGAATTCAAACACATCACATCAAAGGCAACTTTCCAGAAATGCAACAAAATCACATGTTCCCACTCCAAGAGGCAAGTGGAGGTCAAAGCTTTCCTTTAGGCTGGAGCTCTTGGAATTGATGTTGGAAAGTGCATTTCTCCAGCCATGTCCCCTTTTGGCAGCCATGGCTGGCAAAGGGTGCTTGAAGTCCTCTTCTGTAAACAAGTGGAAAGCAAACATCCTTTCCCACTTTCTGGTACTTAAAGTAGCTTCTTTCAGATTCCCTCCCCCAAAGTTGGGCAGAGCTGCCTTGTCCCAAACAGAAATGTCCTCTTTTGCTGCAAAATAAGGCCTGCCACTATGGAATCATTTACAGTGGACTGAAGTGAGACCACCCCTGACATGCAACAGCCACAAGCCCATGAGCAGCTCCTCCTGAACCTGACGTGGTCCCTTCCAGAGTCACCTCTGAGCTGTTCCCTCCTCACCACCCCCTGTTTGGTTGCTGGTGGACAGGAAAACACAGTGCTGTGCTCTCCCTGCTGCCAAAGAGCTGGCACAGGGGGGATGCCTTTGCTTCTCCTCTCCAAACTTCTCCCTCACTGTCCCCCCTGAGGATGCCAGAGAAGCTGCATGCTCTGTCGAGTGCTGCTGCTCAGAAAGCTCTGGGCAGTGACTCAGCCTAGCTCTGAAGGTCATCCTGACATCTTTTACCAGTCACTGGCTAATTCAGAACCTCATGCACACGACATGAACAATGCCAACCCTCCAGACAGAAGAGGCTTTCCCTACTCCATGATTTGTTAAAAGAACTGTGAATCCTGCAAGGCACTTCTCCAAAGGGACCCAGGGGTGTTTTTAGCCCACTGTGTTCTCCAGAGTGCTGAGGGGTAGCTGAAGTGGGTTGGCAGCACTGCTGGCACACAGGCACAAACAGCAGCAGGGCTCTGAGCACAGGGTCACACAGCCTGGAGGAGTGCAGGCAACTAGTGACTGGAAAAGGGATTTATTTCCTTAAATCACAGAAACAGCATGGCTGGGGTTGCAAGGGACCTCTGGGAATCATCCAGCCCAACCCCCTGCTCCAGCAGGGGTACCCACAGCAGCTTGCCCAGGGTCACCTCCAGCTGCCTTGGCAATCTCTCCCCACAAGGAGACTCCACAGCCTCTCTGGGCAGCCTGGGCCAGGGCTCCAACACCCTCACACCAAACAAGCTTCTCCTCCTGCTCATCTGGAACCTCCTGGCTTCCAGTCTGTGCCCAGTGCCCCTTGGGCTGTCCTGCACCACTGAAAAAAAAAGAGGATGAAGATGAGCACTAGAAAAGGAAGGCAGGATCTTCCCAAATGTGCCTCTCCTCTCTGGCTTGTGAATTAGAGGCAGACATGAGCTTTTAGGTTGCACTTGAAGGCCACTCAGATAAAATGAGATTTATGTAGGCAGTGACTTCTGCTGTCAGATTAATGATTTGTGTTTGGCTGATAGGAAGATAAGGAATCAGACAGCATGGTAGCAGAAGAAGGGAAGTCAGTAGCCAGTTTCTCTTTGGAGAGGTGACTTTATAAACAAAGGAAGCAAAAAGAAAGGTTCTGTGCAAGGAACCTCTAGCAGGCACAGGGTCACTGCCACCTTTCAGGCTGCTGAATTCATTGCCACGTGGCACACAGGGGATGGTGCCCAACATATGGTACATTGCCTTTTACTGGGTTTGCATCTAATTCCACCCAAGAGGCCCTGAAACAGGAGACACCCGAGGCTGACACCTGCAGAAGGGTGAAGGTAACCTGCCTCTGAAAGCTGCAGCCAAGGGATGGAGCAGAACCCAGCTTCCTAACACAACCTAACCAGTTCCTTGGGGAAAGGAGTAATGCACAGCCTGCTACCCACCTCCTCCAGTCTGCTCTGTTGTAAACTTTCCCAAAGCTCTCCTCTCTCTCTAACTGGTCAGGTTTTTTTGGGGGGGTGGGGGGAGAAGAATTAAAACTCTTTTGGGGTGCAGTTTTGGCCTCTTTGTAGGGTATTTCAGCCATGAGGAAGCTTTGAGTGGCATCCACATGACTTCAAAACCATCTGATGTTCATTTGGGTTCTGGCCACATGGATTTCCAAATAAACCAACTGATATAACACAGTATTTCTGGGCCTTGCAGACCTCTGACATGAATCTACAGGAAGAGGAGCATTTACTGTCTCTTACAGCTCGTTTATCACTCTCTCCATCTGCTCAAAGTAGTTTTATCACACAATCCTTCTTGTGCTGGGGCTGCTAGTTAAAAAGAAAACCACCATAGATCTCTCTCTTGTGCTGCTCCTCCCAGAGCCATATCCTCCTCAGCAGATGAGCTTCTCTAGCAGCCACACAGACTGGGCACTCAGCAGGGCAAATCCACGTGATGGGACTCATGCCACCCTCAGTTCTCCCAAGAGAATGCTGTGCCCTCACCAGGACAAGATGACCTCAGCAGTTTCCAGCCACTGACAGCCAAATGAAGTCTCCTCATTTTTTTCTTCCTTTAATTCTTGTGGGTTTTTCCCCCTTTCCCTCCAGAGAAAAGGAGGAAGGACTCTCTCAAGTAGATAATCTTTGTATTAAAATACATACAGAAGTGGGTCCCCAGATCACTGTTGGATCTCTTTCAAGTGTTCCCTGATAGGAACCTGAAATTCCCTCCACACTCTGCCTGAGGGTCACAAAAGGTCACCTTCTGCAGCTCAGCTGTGAGCAGCAATAACAGCACAATGGAGAAACAAAACCAACTCCTTCTGTGCTTCAGAATTTCTGGCACATGGGGTAAATGATTGTTTGGCACTGTAAGTCCCAGAATCCAGCATGGTTGGGGCTGGAAGGGAGCTCTGGGGATCATCTAGTCCAAGCTCCCTGCTCCAGCAGGGGCACCCACAGCAGCTTGCCCAGGGTCACCTCCAGCTGCCTTGGGAATCTCTCCCCAGGAGGAGACTCCACAGCCTCTCTGGGCAGCCTGGGCCAGGGCTCCAACACCTTCAAGTCCTCTCAGTAACAGCATTCTCAGCTACCTCTGGAGACACCAACAGGTTACAGATGCCCCAATTCACAGTAAAAGGTAAAGCTACTCCTTGGCAAGAGCAGTGTCCATGCAGAGGGGTCACTGCTCCCCCCTCACGCCGCCGAGCGGCGGATCTCCTCCGACAGGGTGATGGACCTCTCCTTCCACTCGCTGTTGGAGCACCTGGAGACAGCACTGGCTGCCTGGCAGAACTTCTGCAGGAGGATCTTCCTGAGCAGCAGGTAAACCCAGGGGTCCAGGATCTGGTTGAGCGAGGCCAAGCGCACTGCTGTCAGGAAGAAGTTGCATTCTCTGTGCAGCTCGGAGCTCTGGGCTGCGCTGGAGAAACTCTTGCAGTGTTCAAAGGAGGTGTGGCTGAAGAGCATCTTCAACATCATGATCTAAGGAGGAAAAAGGGACAGGTGTTGAGAGCCTGCTACCTGTACATCACCACACTCCAAAGCCCTAAAGACAAAAGCTGCTCAAGAAATGTCTCTCCTCCCTCGTGCCATTCCAAGTGTGAGCAGAGCAGAGCAGGACGGAGAGCAGCTGAGCTGTGTGTGTGTGGCATGAGTGATGAACATGGCACCTTTCAGCTCTCACTACACACTTCCCCATAGGTCTACAGGCAGCACTAGCTGCCTCCCTACTGGAGCCACAGCTGAAGGCTGAGTGCTGGATCCTACAGCTTCAAGAGAGCCCTGGCTGGAGAGGGAAATCACTGACCTTGCAGAACTGACTTCAAGGGACTCATTCCATCATGATCTTATTACCACAATTACACAGAGCAGCTGAATAACTCAGGGGGAGGAGAGCTCCTTCCAATCCTGTTATCAACAGTAAAGGCCAGAAAAGAGAATTTCAAATGCAAAAACCTCTTCACTTGTTTTAAAGCTGTTTGATTCTCTGAGAACTGAAGGCAAACTTACTCTGCTGACCAACTGAGCCAAGGTAAAAGAAAAGGCTTAATGAAGGTGAACTGGGCACTTAAAATCAACAGAAAAAAAACAAACCCAAACCAAAAACCCCAATCCCAACCCTTTTTCTTTTGTCAAGAGCCACAGACTGCATTTTAATGTTACCCTGACCTAGATTTCCTCCCTTCCCTGCTCCCCCTGTGAAATGTGATTTATTTAGGAGTCTGCTCCTCACAGCACCCAAGCTGGCATGGCCAAGAGAGACCACTGGCACCATGCAATGCTTCAGACTTGTAGAACTTTGCACAGCTGATGTCTCCCATCCCTCACATCACAGAGCATCAAGCTCTGGCCTAGGCTGGGAGCCAAAAGCAAGATGTAGATTGATTTTAGGGGGATTAAACACCACCAGGGATGGTGATTTCTATCTCTGGTTACCCAGCACAGGGCTATGAGGCTTCTGCCATGGGTGGCACGTGTCAGAACACAAGCACTGCTCAGCAACAGTCACTTAAAGAAGTGAAACAAGAGGAAGCTTTGATTGAAGTACAGATTTGGGGGTGATAGTATTATGTTAATTTTACCATTTGTATCTCAAAGTGCCAGCTAAGATATGTGCTGTTGGTGTGGTCCAGGCAGCAGAAAGGATCCATTTTCTTAAGGGTAGGTAAAAGGCTTGGGTTCCCCAGCTGAAGAGAGACAAAGAACTGCTGGAGAGAGTCCAGCAGAGGCTAGGAAGATGCTGAGGGCACTGCAGCATCTCTGGCAGGAGGAAAGGCTGAGAGCCCTGGGGATGCTTAGCCTGGAGAAGAGCAGCCCCACAGGGGAGCTGCTCAATGCCCAGCAAGAGCTCAAGGACAGAAGGCAAGAGGCTGGGGCCAGACTCTGCTCAGTGGTACCCAGGGCCAGCCCAAGGGCCATTGGGCACCAACTGGAAGCCAGGAGGTTGCAGCTGAGCAGGAGGAGAAGCTTGTTTGGTGTGAGGGTGTTGGAGCCCTGGCCCAGGCTGCCCAGAGAGGCTGTGGAGTCTCCTTGTGTGGAGAGATTCCCAAGGCAGCTGAAGGTGACCCTGGGCAAGCTGCTGTGGGTGCCCCTGCTGAAGCAGGGGGTTGGACTGGATGATCCCCAGAGCTCCCTTCCAGGCCAAACCATGCTGGATTCTGTGAATGTCTGAATGTCTGTCTGGAAATCCTGCTGAACTGAGATGCAGTAGGTCCCCACTTTTTGCTGTCTCTGCTGTGTATGTCACTGGGATGGATCCTCCCCCAGCAGCTCTGATGCTCACCCAACTCACTGCCTCTGCAGAGGTCAGGGCTATCACATGCTAAGTGAATGGTAGCCAGCCCTGAAAACACAGGGGGCAGCCCAAGGAACGAGATTCAGTCCATGATTCACAGCCCTGTCCAACTTCTTGACTTCAGCCTTCTGAAAGAAGCAAGAGAATCTGCACCAGCAGCAAGAGGAGGCCAGTGACCCCAGGCAAGGCTTTCCCACAGAAGGTTGCCTTCAGAGTGGAGTGTCACCCAGAAAGGTCACATCTGGACTGCTGCTGCCCCCAGACACTGGGACAGGCAGAGCAAGATGACCAGGAGTAGAGGCAATGGGGGAAGATTTTTCCATTCAAAGAGATATTCTGGGTGCCAGACCAACAACCTGTGTTGACCTTGGAAGGATTTAGATGAGTCCAGAAGGCTCTGACAGCAAAGAAGAATTGTTTTTGTTTCTCTAAATAGAAGCAGCTGAGGCTTCCATCCACGGGAGTTCATTTACATGAAAATGAAACAAGGAACTGTTGGCAGAGCTTTTTAAAACTACAGAGAGATACAGATCCAGAGCTCATCCAGCAGCTACTTCTGCACAGACCCACACAACCACAGCCCTACCACTTCCTCTGCCACCTCTGGACACTGTCACTGCCACAGCTCCATCCACATCACCTGCAGCATCTGCATCCTGTGCCTACCAGGGGCCAGCAGAAGCCACCTCCTGGTGGGCAGGGCAGCACTGCCATGCTGTCAAGAGCAGCAGTAAGGACTAGGGAAGCATGCTGTGCCCACGTTAGAGCCTGTGGAAACCACAGCACACCTGCCATTCCCAGTGTTTGGGTTGCTCTCACCCAGATCAGCTCTTCCAGCTCCTCCTCTGGGAGCTCTGCAGTGACCTTTGCTTTGCAGACCTTCTTGTCTTCTTCTTTTGTCAGCAAACCCATGGAGCTACAGAAATATCAGGCTAATAAAATACATTTCCCAAGCAGAAAACTGATGTTTATTTTTGGTTCTACCACATAATATTCCTTTCCTGGAATATTTGTTGGGCCAACAATTGCTCTACTGGAAATTCTGTTTGATATGCTTAGGGGTTGCCTATCATGGCCTGTACTGCTCTTCTAAATGAATTAAAGGAGAGACTGGGAGAGGCTGAGGAACAACATCAGGTGGAATAAAGTCAATGGGACTACACAGTTTATGGCAATAAAAAAAATGGCTCAAAATGCATGTAGTAATCTAGTTGATAATTGTGAATGGATAAAGCTTTTTGCTCTCACTGAATGCAGTCATAACTCCTGACTCCCAGAACACCAAGCCTGGAGAAGATGCTGATGAGACAGAGGAGTTCTGCAGATCTCCACAGAACAACTTCCACACTTGCAGGTGTTGTTTCTGCAGAGGGAAGTGAGCCATTCACTAGGTGACTCTGGCTGATGGCCATGGCACCCCATGGGGCAGCAAAGCTTTGCCAACCAGGAGCTCCTCAACTGCTCCTGCCTTTGACTGGGAGTGTCAGGCTGCTCCCTAGGGAGTCAGGTCACCTTCCATGGCCAAACCTCTGCTCTAAACACCCTGCTCTAGAGCACAAGTGTTGTGAGGAGCAGCTGAGGGAACTGGGCTTGGTTAGCCTGGAGAAGAGGAGGCTGTCAACACCTGGTACAAGGCAGTGGTGGAGTCACCATCCCTGGAGGGGTTTCAAAGCCCTGGAGATGTGGTGCTGAGGGCCATGGGTTAGTGGTGACTCAGCAGGGCTGGTTAACAGTTGGACTCTGTGTTCTCAAGGGTCTGTTCCAACTAAAGCAATCCTGTGATGCTCCCTCCAGCAGCTGCCCCAGCACTGTCTGGAGATGCCAGCACTGTTTACAAGAGGCTGTCTGCCCAGGGCTCTGCTCCATTAACTCATCCCATTAACACTTCCCACAGAGCCATTCAGGAGAGCCAGGGGCACCTGCATCTCTTTGACTTCTGACCATTAAACCTGCTCCTAGAAGCCAACCACCGAGTGGAACCCCTGCAGCCTCCCTGATTTTTCTGAGTACTCAGAAGAGAAAGTGTCTCTCATCTTCTGATGCTGCAAGGCTGGTGAAACCCTCGGCTGCCACAGCTCCTGGTGTCCCTTCTCAGCTGCTGGGCTTGGAGGAACACAGCATTACTCCTTGTTCTCAAGGTCTCACCACATTTTCAGCGTGGTTTCATATTTTGCTTTCGTCACAAGCTGTTAATGATCTCCAGACAGGTAACTTACAGCCTCTGCCTTGACTTTGGGGCAGGGTCATTTTGGAGTCTTGGTGGAACTTTCACTACTTGACAAGGATAATACTGCTGAATTCAATTGTTTTCTGTTTCTACCTCATCCCCACCGGCTGTTACCTTCCTCAGCCACTCCTCTTGTCTCAGCACTGTTTATGAGAGCACAAGTTCTCTGGGCACAAGAAAAATCCTTCTCCAACCATAAAATACCATTCACATAGCTCCAGAGTTACGACAGCTACCTTTCCTGCTCATTGATCCCAAGCACAATCTTTCCACTGGCCGCTGACAGCAGAGTAAGTTAGCCCTTTTGAGAGGGGGTACCAGAATCCTGGCTGTGCCCTTGTCCCACGTGGCAGAGAGAGAGAAGGATTCAGCCTCCTCCACTCCTGAATCATGAGGAAGGGCTCACCCCATTGCAACGAGAAAGAAAGGGCATAAGTGAGGAATAACAGAGTGGAAAGAAGAGCAAAAGTCCTTTACAAACCCAGAAACAAAGAGCCCAGGATGGTGCCTTAAGTAAGATACCCTGTACTCTCAAAGCCACAACTTGTGATTTTCTCACAAAGCACTGAAGGAAGTTTTGCTACCAGGTGAGAGCAAATACAATGTGGTTGTTTCCCATGGGTACTGGGCTCCATCACAGCAAGGTCTCGATAAACTTCCTCACTGCTCCCCCTAAATGAGGACAAGCAGGATCTAGTTCCCCTTGTCCCATCCCTTTCAGACTGTTACGGTGCTGTGGAGTGGGTACAATGTGCCAGGCAGGACTTGTTCCTCCTTGCTGGCACCAGTTGCTCCCCTCCCCTCCACATCTGCCTGTTGCGTGTGGCTCTGTGCCATCAGCACTGCTAACTTCAGCGTTCTCCTCCCAGACCCACAGCCTCCTCTTGCCCTGCCTTTCTCCTTTGTACAAGACCCTTCTTTCTTGAAGGTCCTTCCTTTCCACTCCTGCTCCTTCATCTGATTTTTCCAAGCACGTCACACTTCGGTTACCCTCTTGGACTCCTTCCAGCCTCTCTGTTGCCAGCTTTCCACACCTGACATCCCACAGGCTCTGTCCCTGTCCCTGCCTTCTCCTCAGAAGCCATTCATGGCCATACTGTCCACGAGGAAGCTGAACCGACGCCTCCCCCCCTGCCTCCTGCCCTAAGGGAGGGATGAAGGAGACCTGGGGTTAACCCACCGCAAGGTGACCTACCAGCAGCGGCGACCAGCAGGCTGAGAGGACACACATGATCCCCAAGAGCTGGATCAGTGTCTCCATAGCGATCCGTCCCCACTGCTTGCTGGAGCGTGACGCGGTCGCTTTGGTCCGGCAACGAGACACCAAGGCCTCGATGGTGGCCAGGTTGCAAGCCACCGTCACCACGAGGGAGAGGAGCCCCAGGACGGCGAAGGTAGAGGCAAAGAAGAGGCTCCCTGTGAGCTGGCTGTCCCCGGTGCTGATGAAGCACCACGTGCCCGGCCACTGCAGCGTGTACCGGCCCAGGCCAGCGACGGGCAGAAGGGCGAAGGCCAGCACGGTCAGCCAGATGCCCAGCAGCACTGCCCTGGTCACCCGTGTCTTCATGTGGCTGGCGTACCAGTGGGGCGCACGGATGGCCAGCGTCCTCTCCACGGCCATGGCGCTGGCGATGAAGAGCGGGCAGAGGCCGAAGACTGTCATGCTGAAGCCAAAGAAGGCGCAGAGGTGTCCCGAAGGGTCGACGGCATCCCAGGAGCGGTTGGCCAGGTAGACCGAGATGACGATGGGGCTGGTCAGCAGCTGTCCCAGCAGGTCGGTGAGAGCCAGGGAGCCGATGCACAGCAGGAAGGATCTTTTCCGACGGCTTTCTTTGGTCCGGTAGCTGCGGGAGACCAGCAGCATCGCTAAGGCATTGCCAACGATGCCAGTGATCATCATCGTCAGCGGGAAAGCCACCGACACGGCGCCGCAGATCTCCCCCGCCGCCGCCCGTCCGGTCCCGTTGCCCCGCTGTCCCATAGCGCCGGGCTGGGTACTGTTGGGGCCGGCCCGGCACTGAAGCCAGCGGCTCATGGCGACGGCTTACGGCGGCGGCAGCGGCAGAGGCGGCGGCGGAGGGGAGCCGAGGGACCGCNAGGGAGGGGGAAGGAGGGACGGCACAGCCCCGACACACCGCCGGCACTCAACGTCGGAAGAGCTGCGGATGACCCAGGACGGGTCTGGGAGCCTAGGGGCAGCCGGGCGCGGCCGCGGGGATGGCTCCCTCAGAGACGGGCATGGTTGTCTCAGGGACGGGCTTTTCTCCCTGAGGACGGGGTTAGATCCCTCAAGGATGAGGATGGTTCCCTCAGGGACGCAGTCGGTTCTTTCAGAGGCGAGAATTGTTCCCTCAAGGAAGGGGATGTCTCTCTCAGGACAGAGTTTACTCTCTCAGGGACGGGGATGGATCCTCAGGACCGGGACGGTTCCTCAAGGAACGGGGTTTGCTCCCTGAGAGACGAGAAGAGATCCCCTCTGGTCGGGGCTGGATCCCTCAGGGACGTGGACTATTCCCATAGGTACGGGGATGGTTCCTCAGGGACGGGGAAGGTTCCCTGAGGACTGGGATAGGTACCCTCAGGTCAGGGATGGTTCTCCCAGGGATGGGGATGGCTCCCGGGCTGTCCCCGTTGCGAGATCGGCAGCAGGCTCTGCTCGAAGCCGGTGCTTGAGCTCTGCTGCCCCCGGGCGGCGCCGGGACCGTCCCCGTCCCCGTCCGCCTCCGGCCGGACCGGGAGCTGCCCAGGCTGGCCCTGAGCTAGGCAGCATGGAATCGTAAGAGAACGTCATCTAGTCCAACCGCCCTACAGTCTGCAGGGACATCTGCAACTAGAGCAGGGTGCTCACAGCCCCAAACAACCTGACCTGGAATTGCTCGAGGGATGAATGGGACATCTCCTACCTCTCTGGGCAACCTGGGACAGGCTCTCACCACCCCCAAGGTAAACAAGTTCTTCGTCCCCCTAGTCTAAATCTCCTCTTTTAGTTTCAAACCATCAGCCCTTGTCCTGTCCCAACAGCTCCTGCTAAAATGTCTGTTCTCATCTTTCTTCTAGACCTCCACTTTTCTTCCACATAAGTTCTCGTGTATTTAGGCAACATGCAACTGCAGCCTACATTTTTCCTCTTCAGAGTACCAATGGAAGGTGGCTCCACACCATGTCAATTTCTTGACAGGAACTTGAAATCACATGATCTGTAATGCTTGTCAAATGTGCCTGTGACCACACAGGCATAAAAGAGATTAAAAAGAAAAGAGTCCTTGGTGCAGTTGTGGGCTCCTCAGCTCAAGAGAGACAAGGAACTACTGGAGAGTCCAGGAAGATCCTGAGGGACAGAAGGCAAGAGGCTGGGGCCAGACTCTGCTCAGTGGTGCCCAGGGACAGGCCAAGGGGCACTGGGCAGTAACTGGAAGCCAGGAGCTGCCAGCTGAGCAGGAGGAGAAGCTTGTTTGGTGTGAGGGTGTTGGAGCCCTGGCCCAGGCTGCCCAGAGAGGTTGTGGAGTCTCCTTGTGTGGAGAGAAACACAGAAACATCATCATCATGGCTGGAAGGGACCTTCAAGATCACCAAGTCCAAACGCTACCCAGAGATTCCAAAGGCACCTGGAGCTGATCCTGGGCAAGCTGCTGCGGGTGACCCTGTGGACTAGATGACCCCCAGAGGTCCCTTCCAACCCCCACCAGGCTAGATTCTGTAAGCATATTGCTTCCTCTAAGAAGGAAGACATGGAACCCACACAGAGACGAAAACAGCTGCAGGATTGGTGTCAGCTCCTTTCAGACACGCTGCTCTTTCAGCCCAAATCTCTGTGGTACTTTGAGGTGAAACAAAGGGAACACTGGTGACACACCTGAGCAGGGAAGCCACACACAACCCCTCTCACGCTCACAGAACACCAGCAGCACAATAAGCTGTCAGCACAGGGTATAAAGAACAGGCCTCCAAGAGAAAACACTCACTGCACAGTTAACTCACAGCTTTTATTTACACTTGTCTACAGAGTCTTTTTGCCTGACAGGTTGTCTAAGCCCAAGGAAACCATCCTTCTCCTCTGCCCCGTGCCTAGCTTGCTAACTTTAAAACCTTTCCATCTCTTTGAAGTACAGCAACAATTTTAATACAAAGCACAAGGAAAAGAACCAAAGGCTAATAACAACAGAGCATCTATTTGACCTGATCTTTACAGTTCAGGAGCTGGAGCTGATCAGAGGCACAGTGACAAGACTAACCTGCTCTTGTGCAACCTACACACACTTAGCGCTGGGATTAGATAGAAAAGAAAGCGTTAAAGAAGGAACTGCAGAGCTTTTTGATCTGCCAGAAAGATTATCAAAGTAAGTCCTACACCAAAAAAAACCCCAAACCCCCAACATTTTGCTTATATACCCAAAGAAGTGTCTTAAAAAGAAACCCCAACCAAACCCAACCCAAAGAAAGCAGACTGGAGCTTCCTGGGGTTGCTGCGTTGGCTTTCGTGCAGTTTGGTGAAAGGAAAAGGTCAGCTATGGGTTTGGAAGTTTTACTCTGGAAACCAATGCAGATAGGTTGGCTCTTTGCTCACTTCAAAAGAAGACTTTTCCTTCACATACTTACCTTGTGATGGCACTGAAGACACTTAAAACCTTTCTTAACCAAACGGAGCTCAAGAGAGACCCAAGTTTTAATGTGGGATTGCTAGTAAAATAGATTCAACAAAGCATTTTAAGCCATAAATTATGTTGCAGGGAAAAAGAAGGACTGATGAAGAAAGCATGTAAGGGGTCAGGACTTTCTAGACAGTTTATTAACTCTCATCTTTAAATAGAAGTAAAATTCCAATACCTTGGCAATTTTAGTCAGCCCCCAAGGCATTTTTACAGGCGGCCTGCAGAGGCTTCACTCCATCCCCAGAAGCTACTTCCACGCTCCTCCACCTCAAGAGGAGCTCTCCTGGTGATCCTTGTGTAAGAGAGGGTGGCAGAGTCCAGGCTCCACACGGGTGACAGCGTCACAGCCTGCGTGCCCGCCGCAGAGAGGGCACTGCCCTGGCGGCAGCAGCAAGGGGCGGGCACCAGCGGCTACGAGACTCGAGCGGTGGAGAGGAGAGTGCTGGATGGCTCAAAGGGCCTCCCCTCCCAGGGATCAGATCCAGCTCCTCTCTACTGGGCATTTAACAGCTATTTTGCACTGAGCACAGAGGGGCACCCATCCATACTTCTACTTCAACATAGAAAAAGAAGAAAGAATCAGACCTAAGCCCTCACTCCTGTCACCCAAGGGGTAACACCAGCCCTACGGCTACATTAACCTTTTGTGGTCCCACAGGAGCTGCAGCAAAGCAGCTCAGGGGCTGGATGCAGAAAGCTCACAGGTTCTTCCTCTATCCCTCAGCTATTCCTTTGTAATTGTCACATGAAGAGCAGAGTTGGGTTAGACCACATCCAACCTGCACCTGCTCCAGGAGAGAGCCAGGAATCGAGGGACTGAGTCTTCTGAAACTCACAAACCCTCCCCTAAAGCCTCCCATCTCCTCTGGGGGAGTTTATGGCTTAAAATGCTACCTCAGGTTTTGTCTGATGAATGAACAAAAGCTGCAGTTTTCCAGAAAGCAAGGACAGACATGCACCTCTACTAGCAGATTCAGCACTTCTGACCAAGCAAGACACCAACTTCTTCCAAAGAGAGAGGGGGAGGGGAAAAAAAAAATAAAAATCAAAGGTCTCATGCACTGCCTGATGGTTGGTTGGTTTGTTTGTTTGTTTGTGTCTAAGTGGGAGCTTTAATGCTTTATTTCTTTTTAGAACTCGTACGGGAACCAGAGTGGGAAGATCCAGAGGATGATCTGCGGCGTCTGCAAGATACAAACGGAGAAAGCATGCAAAGAAATAAGTGGAGATCGATTTTAGCATCCCCTCTGAGCAGTCTGCATCCTAACAATAGCTGGAAGCCAAGTCTATCTGACTGGGGCCTTCCAAGAGTCTAGCAGTGACTTTAAACCACTGTTAAGCTTGTCAGTGCAAACTTAATACTCAGGAAAGAGATGTAAGTTTCATACTGGAAGCAGAATCCCGTCTCTAAATGCAGGGTTTACTGAAGCAGCTCAGTCAGTAATGTGCACATTAACACCTCCACACAGGGACAGGATGGTGACCAGGGTCTGCCTACAGACTGTGCTCCCAGCAAGAGGACCTCCCACAGAGGTGGGGCGGGAAGAGCGATTAGAGGTTTTTAACAGCGAGATACGAGATGGGGAAGTGAGGACACTACTTTAAATCTCAACAGTAACGGCTCCAACTACTTCCCAGAGACTCTGAGTCCTTCAGAAACCAAAAAGCAACACCTCACACATTTCAAGACACCCATTCTTATTCTACATAAACCCAAACCTTTCGGGTGACCGTGATCTCGATCGTCTTTTTTTGCGATCACCAGCTGAAGAGGATCTAGATCGGCTTCGCTTCTTGCTTCTCTCGGGGGAGGAGGATGAGCGAGAGCTTGAGTAAGATCTTTTCCTTGGGGTGGAAGAACCCCTGTAGGACCTGGAGCTGGATCTTTATTGATTAAGAAATAAATCAAGATTTAATTCTGGTATCACATAGAAAGCACAAAGAAAAGAACAGACAGAGACAGTTCTCACGAGCGCTCGCTACTCTAGTTACAGCAGGCTCCTGCCGCAGCCAGCTGTGCCTGCTTCCATACTTACTCCTCAGGCATCTGCACACAAAGACTTCCACTGCTGTGCTCAATACATCTGGCTAAACAGTGTTTCTTGACCTACAGAGCATCAATGGTCTGGAAACCCCTTTCCAGCATTCACCAGAGTGATGCAGTGTGACAGAGAAGGGATGGGAGACTGGGACAGGAGGTGGCCTCTGTAAGGACCTTCCTCTCAGGAGTTACAGTCACAAAGCAAAATGGCCTGAAAAGCACAGGTACTGGAGGGCAAGGAGGTGGGGAAGGGTCTAGAGCACAAGTGTGGTGAGGAGCAGCTGAGGGAACTGGGCTTGGTTAGCCTGGAGAAGAGGAGGCTCAGGGGAGACCTTCTCACTCTCTGCAGCTCCCTGAGAGGAGGCTGGAGCCAGGGGGGGCTTGGGCTCTTCTCCCAAGGAACAAGTGATAGGAGAAGAGGAAACAGCCTCAAGCTGTGCCAGGGGAGGTTTAGGTTGGAGATGAGGAACAATTTCTTGATGGCAAGGGTTGTGAAGGCCTGGCCCAGGCTGCCCAGGGCAGTGGTGGAGTCACCATCCCTGCAGGGGTTTCAAACCCCTGGAGCTGTGGTGCTGAGGGCCATGGGTTAGCGGTGACCTGGCAGTGCTGGGTTAATGGTTAAACTCTATGATCTTAAAGGTCTCCTCCAACCCTCATAATTCCACATTATTACTGGATATTTCACATTGGAGACTGTTAAGTAACATTCATCTCTCTAGAACTGTAAAACCCCTCACAGGTCTGTTTACAAACCTCAAAATGAATTTGTGAGAGATCAAGAGCTTCCCTGACCACACTACTGAAGAACCTCCTACAACACAGCCCTTTGGAGAGCTGAAATAGTTTCACTTACAGGCACCCAAAAATCACATTGCTGCTTCCTACAAGCTAACTAAGCCCTGAGGACACTCAGTTAATGCCACGACACAAACCAGCTCTGCTGAGGAGTCCATCTAGAGGGGGCATAGGAACCCTTTCTCTCTCCTAAAAGCAGGGATTCCATCTCAGCTGGCCCCCACTGGACAATCCACAGCATGCTTCTGCCACCAAAGGGTGCTGGCACTAATTCTGATTGCTCTTCCCAAGTCAACCTTCCTTAGGGAGAGCTTGGAGCCTCTCTGTGTGCAGGGACAGTTCCCCCCAGCACCAGAGGAACGTCCTGCTAGCACCACACCTCAGGAGCTTACATGTGTTTGGGACTTTTGCCCACACCAGCCAGCTCCAATTCCTAGCAGCTTCTTGCATGACTCCCTGTCAGCATTTTTAGCCATTCCCCCAGCTTTATAAAGGTAACAGCAGCACTATCTAGTGGAAGTTAGGTATGTTAAGGAGTTATCACTAATCACAAACCCAGGAGGATAAGTCTCTTTCCTAATGTCCTTCCACATCCAGCAGCCAAAGTGGCAACAGTAAAAGCAGCATTACTGTAGCAAGCAAACATGCATTCAAATTCTTCTTCCTGCAAAGTGAAGATCTGTGGTGTCCACTGGTCTAGCTTAGGTCAGGCTTAAACTCTTCCACCAAAACCTCACATTCTTGAGAAACACATCTGGAGTGGTTACAGCCTCGTGCAGAGACCCCAGCAATTCTGACTTCTGAGACAGGAATGAGTTAATGGTTTGTTCATCCTTGGGTTGGGGTTTTTTTTTTCTGACCAGCATAATTTTAGGATGGAATCAACAAGTGCTTGGCTCTTCTGCCCTTTTTTCCTCTCTGCAAGGACAGAGTGTGCTACCTCATTCACCTTGATTTCGACCCACGAGATCTAGACTGTTCTCTGGAACTGGAGCGAGATCTTGATCTGGAACTGGAAGAACTTCTGGAATGGGACCTGAAACAACAGGGAGGTTTTTTTTCTCCAGTGCCTGACTCCTGTTCAGCAGAATAACTGCTACTCTTAGCAGCAGAGACAACAATGCATCAATACAACCTGCTCTAGAGCCCCTGAGGAAGGGACAGATCCCTCCTCAGCATCACCACAGCACATTGTAAACCAGAGTAGGATGGGGCAGTAAAAATGAAACTGATAAAGACAGCCCAGCAATTGAACAGGACTGCAGTTCTGTGGCCCAGTGAAACAACTGCACATCCATTAACTACTCCATGAACTCAAGGCCTGAGCTTTTAGTTTGTGCCTTAACTTGAAAACCATCAGTTTCTCTGAAAAGCAGAGCAGGGAGGAGAATTAGGAGCAGCTAGCAGAAATCTTCCCCAGGTCAGTGCTCACAAGCATGTTGTAAGCAGTTTCAACTTCTCATGAAGATTTTCCCCTGCATTAAACATCAAGAAACAGTAAATTCTTGGCTAAAGTAAGGACATATCCCACAACACTTGTCACCAGTCAGAGTGGTTTCCCCATTTTCCACCTTGACAGATTTTCCCTTAAAGCACAAACCACACAAGAGATGTACAACTGGCAGCAGAGGTGCAGTAACCATTGCATAAAGGTGGCATTTCAGTCACATCCTCATCATCTTCTCAGGAAGGAAACAGATTAGACAGGTTATCAACCTCCCAGTTTCTATCATTACCATGGCTTTGGCATTTCACTGTGCAAAACAAAAGCAGGATGAACACATGCTACCTAGAGGAGAGATTTGACCCCTTCTCCAGAAGCACAGAGGAGTCTCCACACACAGCAATCAGTATGGACAACTGATTGTCTGCAGCTAGAAGCAAGAAGTTCAAAAGCCAGTTGAAAGACCCCTGGTGGCTTGCAGTTATGATATAAGCTGCTTTGGACTTCACTGCTGCTACCTGTGAACTGAGGTATTGAGGTTCACCAAGGCCAAGTGCTAGGTCCTGCACCTGGGGCACAACCACCTCATGAATGCTCCAGGCTGGGGCCCAGCAGCTGGAAAGCTGCTGGTAGAAAAGGACCTAGGGGTGCAGGCTGACAGCGGCTGAAGATGAGGCAGCAGAGTGCCCAGGTGGCCAAGAAGGCCAACAGCATCCTGGCTTGGAGCAGCACTAGGGTGGCAGCAGGGCTAGGGCAGGGATTGGCCTCCTGCCCTGGGCACTGGGGAGGCCACAGCTGGTGAAGGTGGGGAAGGGTCTAGAGCACAAGTGTGGTGAGGAGCAGCTGAGGGAACTGGGCTTGGTTAGCCTGGAGAAGAGGAAGCTCAGGGGAGACCTTCTCATTCTCTGCAACTCCCTGAGAGGAGGCTGGAGCCAGGTGGGGCTTGGGCTCTTCTCCCAGGGAACAAGTGACAGAAGAAGAAACTGCCTTAAGTTGTGCCAGGGGAGGTTTTGTGTTGGACATGAGGAACAATTTCTTGATGGCAAGGGGTGTGAAGGCCTGGCCCAGGCTGCCCAGGGCAGTGGTGGAGTCACCATCCCTGGAAGCATTCCAAACATGTGGAGGTGTGGTGCTGAGGGCTGTGGTTTAGTGGTGACTCCACAGTGTTAGTTCAACAGTTCTACTGGGTGACACTAAAGGTCTTTTCTAACCTTAATGATTCTGTCTTTCCAAGGAACAAAGCTATGGCCAGATGGAAGTTCTTCTGTCTTCTCTGACCTTCCTCACCCCGACACCTAAGAGCTGCACTCAAATACAGCCCATGCTGGCTGCAGACTGTCCTCACACAGGACAACACAACCCTGTCCTCAAAGATCTTGTTCTACATCTCACTGCAGTTACAGAAACTGCTGACAGCTGGTCAGCTTAGGCACTGTGCTTCCCTTAGTGCTCCAACAGTCTCCAGAGGGCACTGGAAGGAGTGAGGAGGAGGACAACAGGTATTGTGAACTTAATTCTTCATGAAAGAAGCAGCATGGAAAACAAAGCATGAGAGCCATGGGGAGAAAGACAAAACAGAGACAGTGGCTGACACCTGCTTAGTGTGAGGCTCTGAGGAATCTGGGCAGTGATCACAGTGGTGAGAGCAGAGGGGAGCAGTTCCAAAGCTCACAGGATGACAAGAAACTTGAACTTTGTCTGGATTTGATGTCTAAGCCTGTGAGCTAGTACCAGTCTGAGGTGTTAAATCCATCAGTGCCATCCTCAGATGAGCTCTGGGGCAGCTACAAAGCTACCACAGGATTTACATCACACAATTACAAACCATTAATGGAACTGTACCTCTATTCCTGAATTTAATTAATCATGTGAGATCTTCAACCTAGCCAGCAGACTCCTTTTGTGGCCTGATGATCAACAGAAACCTGCAGTGTTCTTCTGACAACACTGCCACTGCTCTTGAAAGCTTGACACTGACCCAAGTTCAAGTTTCTTGTGTGTCTCTTCCATTCTGTCCTGTCACTCAATCTGCCTGGACTGCATCATCTCTGCCTTCTCCTGCCACCTCCTCCCACCTCAGCAATACTCTTGCTGCTCTGCTCCACGCTGCTACAGAACAGCCCACCTCTGAACTCACACATGGCCCCACCAGGCCTAGAAATACACCTGAAAACGAGTTACAGCTTAAATATCTTTGAAGGATGCCATTAAAACATCAAGTTCAATTTACTCCAGCAAGCAACACAGCAAAGCTCCCCAGTGAGGGTCCCCAGGAGGAGACATCATCTACCCGGGGAAAGGCTGGACATCACATGCTTAACATCATCCAACTACGACTGGTTAAGGCAAGCAAGGAAACAACCCAGACCCCCCAACCAAAAAGAGTAAATGAAGAAGTTAGATACTGACATTTTGCCTGGTGTTACCCTGGACCTGCACCCGTTTACCTGGACCTGGACCTCGAGCTGGAGTGGGAGGAGGAGCGCGAGGAGGAGCGTGAGGGGGAGGAGCGCGACGGGGAGCGGCTGCGCCTCCCGCCCTTCTTCTTCTTGTTGTTGTTGTCCTCTTCTTCACTGGCATCCAGGTTGTACTTGGAGAGGTCAGCATCATCTTCATCCTCATCCTGGAAAGAGGCAGAGAGACAGGAAATGCTTCAGACAGACTGGTTGTTTCCTTACTCCTTCTGTCTCCCACTTGACTTGGCGCTTTCTGCCCCCAGCCTTTGCTCCTGCACTGGAGAAGAGCCAAACACTGCCAGATCACAGAGCCACTGATTGGGAGGGGTGGGAAGGGACCTGGAAGGATCATCTAGCCCAACCCCCCTGCCAGAGCAGGATTCCCTAGAGCAGGCCACACAGAAGACTAAAGACTGACTGCCAATCTGTGCTTGGTAGCACTAAAAACCCTGCATAAAACCCAGCCCAGCCCAGCCACCTGAAGTCCCAGTTACTGAATGACAACACAGACATCAACTCTTAGCAGTTCCTTAAAGGAGTGGTGAGAGAACTCTCACAGTCTGCAACCACAGCACAGGTCTGCAGAGAGATGCTTCCCAGGCAGAATCTGGTGACTGCTGTGTTAAAAGCAAGCAGATGCCTGTGTCTCTGCAGGACTGCTGCCAGAGATGTGGAGAAGCCAAGATGTGACCATCAAGGATTTCAGGAAAGGTCAAACAAACCAAAACATCCCTGAGTATTTTAACCCATTTTCCATAGACAATAAATCTGGTGTTTTAAAAAGGCTAAGAAGGAAATTCAAGACCATTCCCTTCCTATGGTACCTGTAGAAGCCCCAGAGAAAGATCTCAACATTTGGATTCTGAGCTCAGGTAAGATTTTAATGTTTTACAGTTTAAAAAAACCCATGAAAACATATACATATTTGAATCCCAGAATCTAGCCTGGTGAGGGCTGGAAGGGAGCTCTGGGGATCAGCCAGTCCAACCCCCTGCTCCAGCAGGGGCACCCACAGCAGCTTGCCCAGGGTCACCTCCAGCTGCCTTGGCAATCTCTCCCCACAAGGAGACTCCACAGCCTCTCTGGGCAGCCTGGGCCAGGGCTCCAACACCCTCACACCAAACAAGCTTCTCCTCCTGCTCAGCTGCAACCTCCTGGCTTCCAGTGTGTGCCCAGTGCCCCTTGGGCTGTCCCTGGCCACCACTGAGCAGAGTCTGGCCCCAGGCTCTTGCCTTCTGTCCTTAAGCTCTTTCTGGGCATTGAGCAGATCCCCTGTGGGGCTGCTCTTCTCCAGGCTAAGCAGCCCCAGGGCTCTCAGCCTTTCCTGCTGCCAGAGTTGCTCCAGTGCCCTCAGCATCTTCCTAGCCTCTGCTGGACTCTCTCCAGCAGTTCCTTTTCTCTTGAACTGGGGAGCCCAGAACTGGCCCCAGGACTCCAGCTGTGGCCTGACTAGGGCAGAGTAGAGAGGCAGGAGAACCTCCCATGGCCTGCTGTTCACAGTCTTCTTCATGCACCCAGGACACCATTGACCTTCTTGGCCTCCAGGGTACATTGCTGGCCCTGATATTTAGAACAAAACAGCCTGAGCACAGGCTTCCCAGCAGCTGTAGGCACCATGGCTCTGACAGCTCCTCCTCCACACTGCTCTAAAGGAGCCTCAATTTCAGACTAACCTTCACCTTCTAACACTAACCAGCACTGCAGCAATAGTCAGGAAAAAAAAAAAATCCCCCAACACATTACCTCATCCAATTTGTACTTGGAGAGATCTTCATCCTCATCCTCCTCATCCTCCCCTTCAGACTCCTTATCCTCCACCTCCTTCAGGATGGATGCAGGGCCCACAGGTTTCCCTCGGTACTTTTTCTTCTTGCGCCCAAACTAGGAGATGGCATTGGATCAGAACAGGAGATAACCAGCACTCATGTCCCACTCTGCTTTGGGACAGAGCTTCAAACAGACAACAACTGCCAACCAGGTGTTGCTCAAAGGGAAGAAGCATCAGGAAACATCAATCAGCAGCAAGAAACTTGGCAAAGAGATGCTTGCCTTGGATACCATAGAGAAGAATAATGGGAAGCTGAGTTTAACCCAGGATTATTTGGTGTTTGTGTCTCTGCGATGTCTTTATATGTCAGTCATCTGAGTGAAAACAACAGGCATCAACCTGAAGATGTTCAATCAGCTCCTGAAGAAGCTTAACCAACTCAGCTTGTACTGGCTTCCATCTGAACTCCTCCTTAAGCTTTTAATCCCCCGAAAGACAAACCAGATGCACAGACTTTCAGCTCAGAACTTGCCCACTTGAGCCAATTGAGGCAGCACACTGCCTTTGGGACTAGTTCTTTTCCCTGTGTGGCAACCCAATGTAAGTGTGTGTGGGTGCTGAAGCCAGCCAGTGCCTCTCCAGGCCTCACCTCATCGTACTCCCCGTCCGACTCCTCGCGTTCTATGTACTCCACGTTCTCTCGCTCGTTGAAGCCTCCTCCGTAGCCTGGGCAGGAGGAAAACAGCACAGGTCTCTGCAGCTGCCCCCAGCTCAGCCACACTCAAAGCACAAGCTTTGGAAGAAACTTCCAGACAGATCCTGGAAGCCTTCAGGGGCTTTATAAACACATGCTATAGGAATGTCCTATCATCTCATGGGGAACAGGAACTGTTCCCGCACGTGGTGTTGAGGCTGGAGAGGGGAAGGCTCCAGGGAGAGCTTCCTGCAGCCTCTCAGGGCTTCAAGGGGCCTAGGAGAAAGCTGGGGACAGAGTTTTGAGCAGGGCCTGTTGAGACAGGACCAGGGCTGATGGTTTGGAACTAAAAGAGAACTAGATTAGATTAGAAGGAAGACATTTTTTTGATGGTAAGGGTGGTGAGAGCCCGTCCCAGGTTGCCCAGAGAGGTGGGAGATGTCCCATCCATCCCTGGAACCATCCCAGCTCAAGGTGTTTGGGGCTGTGAGCAACCTGCTCTAGCTGGAGATGTCCCTGCTGGCTGCAGGGGGTTGGACTAGACGACCTGGACAGGTCCCTTCCCACCCAAAGCAGTCTGGGATTCTGTGTTTATTACCTGTAGTTCTTCAGAAACCTGGCTGAGGACACAGATGAAGACACAGACATGACACAGAGCCAAAAGCATTTCAGAGAATGGAAAAGTATTAAATAATGTTTGGATTCTAGCTGTGCTGAGCAACCAGCTTCCCAGAGGAGCTCTGCTGGGGCTGCAGGGCCTGGTATCACCTTGCTGTGGCTAAACACAAGGGTATCTCAACTCCAGTGGCCTCGACCCAAAGGCTAATGCCCTCAAAGACCAAAATCCCACCTCCAAGAGCAGCCAGCAACTCACTCAGGAAAGCTGGCAAGGAAACATGAGGTGAGAGCAACCCTGGCTAATGCCTTTCCAAGCTGCTGGTGCTGCTGAGCCTCTGCTCCAGCCAGGTCCTACTTGGACACAGCCTCCCTGGTGGCTCCTGGGCCACGTCTGCTGCCACAGCACAATGATTCCATGACACAAGAGCCACCTCTATATCCTCAGGGAGCAACAGGAGTAAAAGCACCCTGGAGCTGCACTGGATTGTGCAATACTTGCCTTAAGAATCTTTCTATTCCTTTTTCTAATGTCAGTAGAAAACTCCAAGGCCTTGCTGGGAGTTTCAGCTAACTTGGTAACTCACTGCAAGCATGAGCAACCTGCAGGTGTCCTGCACATCACTGAACAGAATCTACTCTGAGGGTCACCAGCACCTGGAAAGCTAATACCATACTGAAAATGTTTAATGAAGTCAAGTATTTTACATCCTTAAACAAATACTATTCCTTTAAATAGGAAAATATTGAATTCTAGGAATTAATATATTAAATATAACACAGAATAAGATTAAATACTATTCATACCCTTCCATGTCCTTACCCTATTAACTGAGAACATTAAAAGCATTCTTTCTCCTTTTAGTGACCAGCTCTCTGCCTTTCCCCATGGATCTTTTTGGATATGCATTAGTGCTATGACTTTACACATCAACTTCTCTGCCTGATCCCCCCCTGCAGTGGGAGCACAGTAGAACTAGTCCCAGCCATGCTGTAAGGGGATCCTCTTCTCCTCACCACAGAGCTCATTGTTAATGCAGGAGGAACTTGAACTGTGTCACAGTGTGACCAGACCTCAAACCTCATTAGGAAGTAATGGTGTCACCTACAGAGCCTCAAAACAACAGCATCCTGGCTTGGAGCAGCAATAGGGCGGCAGCAGGGCTAGGGCAGGGATTGTCCTCCTGAACTGGGCACTGGGAAGGCCACAGCTCCAATCTTGGGCTCAGCTTTAGGCTCCTGACTCCAAGAAGGACATGGAGGTGCTGGAGTGTGTCCAGAGAAGGGCAAGGAAGGTGGGGAAGGGTCTAGAGCACAAGTGTTGTGAGGAGCAGCTGAGGGAACTGGGCTTGGTTAGCCTGGAGAAGAGGAGGCTCAGGGGAGACCTTCTCACTCTCTGCAGCTCCCTGAGAGGAGGCTGGAGCCAGGGGGGGCTTGGGCTCTTCTCCCAAGGAACAAGTGATAGAAGAGGAAACAGCTCAGGTTATGCCAGGAGAGGTTTGGGTTGGACATGAGGAACAATTTCTTGATGTCAAGAGTTGTCAAGTCCTGGCCCAGGCTGCCCAGGGCAGTGGTGGAGTCACCATCCCTGCAGGGGTTTCAAAGCCCTGGAGCTGTGGTGCTGAGGCCATGGGTTAGTGGTGAGCTGGCAGTGCTGGGTAAGGGTTGGACTCAATGGTCTTAAAGGTCTTTTCCAACCTAAATCATTCTACAGTTCTCAACACTGCTTTTGTACCTGCCAAGTCCTCTGCACACCACACACACAGCACACCTTCTGGGGCTGAACACTGCCCTGCTCCTTCCAAAGGTCTCAGTATTCAACCCAAATACAGAGGCAGTGCATGATAAGCATTTGTTGACTTTCCAAATGAAAGCCTCAGGTAATTCACACACTGCTAAAAGTCAGCAAGTCTAAGGACCTACAGTTGTATTTACACAGGGAAGATGATTCAACTTTGCAGTTCTGCTGTGAGAATAATCCCTTGAACTCACTTGCATTGTGATCTAGAAAGCAGTTTTCTTACAGCAATCTTACCTGTCCTCTCCTCCAGTTTGGCATACTTTGGAGTATTACACATGTTACACTCTGATCTTCTGGCCCAGTTGACATTGCCACACCTTCAGAGGCTTAACAGAACAAAACACAAATAAGGAACAGTTTATTTCAAACAAAAGCCTTTAAGTGTTGAAGCAACACTTGAAAAAAAACCCCAAAAACCAAAACAACAAACCACAATCCTGTATTTGCCAAGTTCCAGCAGTGATCTGCAGTCACCAGCACATAACAATTAACTCCAAGGCCACCAGGCACCAAGAGAGTTTATGGATCTTCCTCTTTCAGGGTGCCAGAGCCCTGGCCCAGGCTGCCCAGAGAGGTTGTGGAGTCTCCTTGTGTGGAGAGATTCCCCAGGCAGCTGGAGGTGACCCTGCTGGAGCAGGGGGTTGGACTGGCTGATCCCCAGAGGTGCCTTCCAGCCCTCACCATGCTGGGATTCTGTCAATAGCTGCAAGCTTGGATCCCTCTTCTCTCCTCAATACAAGTAAATTTACACTGACAAAACTGAGTATCCTAGTGTAGAGGTGCTGGGTGGCTCTGAGGGGACCCCGACACTCTGCATACGTTTTACACTGCCAGTCGTTAGCGCTGAAGAGGCCTCGACTCTTTTCAGCCAGTGTCTTCCCTATTTCAGTCCCTCCAGCTTTCATCATTTTGGCTTCTGTGGTTTTCTCTGGAAAACAGAAACAAAACACAAATCCCAATCAGTTCTCAAACCTCTTGCTTTCTGATGAATTACAGATTAGTAAAATCAGACTCAATATTAGGAATATTAGAGTCAATATGACTTTTAAAAAGGGAGAAATAGACAAGAAGGAGAAAAAGATCTGTGTTGTCAGAGCCTCACCTCTGCCACATCTGTTACAGCTGGTTCTCCTGGCAAAGTTAACGTTCCCACACCTGCAAAGATAAACAGAATGAGCATGAAGACGCTGGTGACCTGAACACAGAGAAAGGCACAACCAGCAGACTGCAAGAAAATCGCTTTCTATTTCCAACCGAACTTGTTCCGAACAAAACCACCAAGTTCCTGTGGCTGTGCCCGACCTAGGGTGGGCTGGTGCTGGAGCTGCTGCACGACATGGGGGGCAAGAGGTGTGAAAAGCTGCGGGGAAGGTGGCCCCGGCCTGGCGAGAGAGAGGAACGGAGAAAATGAGGGAGCTGGGCAGGAGCACGAGAGAGGAGAAAAAAAAGGAAAGGAGATAAGGAAGGAAAGGAGGAAAGAGAGGAAGGAAAGTAAGAAAGGAAAAGAGATAGGGAAGAAGAAAAAGAAGAGAAAGGAAAGGAGAAAGAGAGAGAAAAGGAGGGGAAGGGTAACTGCCGACCTCCGAGACCCAGGGGCTGCGGCTCCAGCTGGGCCAGCCGGCCCCGGTGCTGCCCCACGGGAATACCCGGACCCCTCATCCCGGATCCTACTCACTTCTTGTCGGGGCAGATCCAGTCGCCGTCGCTCACGCGGAAATTCTTGGTCGACATCTTGGACCCTGCCGAGCCGAGCTAAAACGAGCCGAGCCGAGCCGAGCTGAGCTGAGCTTAGCTGAGCCGAGCTGAAACGAACCGAGCCGAGACGAGACCAGCCAAGCCGAGCCGAGCCGTGCGCCGAGCGCCGCCGCCGCGGAAGAGGACCCGGGCCCTCCTCGGGGTCAGGCTGCCCCTGGCGCCTGCGCCTTGACGCCGCAGCTAGAGCCAAGCCGCCGCCAGCAGGGATTTTGGTCAGGCAGCAGCTCGGGCGCCTCAGCCCGGCGGTGGGAAGAGGACACGGGCGAAGGGCGCGCCCTAGCGGCTGGGAGGGCTGTGTGCAGAGGGCGCAAGCGCAGGGCGGGGCTCTGAGCTTGAGGGGAAGCGGTTGGGGGGGGGAATGGTTCTTGTGCTCCAGCTGTTGTGGAGTCTCCTGGGGAGAGAGTCCCAAGGCAGCTGGAGGTGACCCTGGGCAAGCTGCTGTGGGTGCCCCTGCTGGAGCAGGGGGTTGGACTGGATGATCCCCAGGAGTCCTTTCCAGCCCTCACCATGCTGGGATCTGGGGTTCTGTTGCTGCGGCTCTGTCAGCCCGAAGTCCCAGGGACAGATCTTGCCCCAGGCTCCCCGGGAGGGAGGCGTGAGGAGCCTCCTTCAGGCCTTCCCTTCAGTAAAATAATCAGAGAAATAATGAAAAATAAATTCAATAAAGCCTTACTTTCACAGACGAGAGAGCACAGGAGGGTCAGGCTGGTTTCCCACTGGGGTGGCTCTGATGAAATCCTCATAGCAGGTTTTACAGACGAACAACAGCATTGGTGTCAATATTAGAGTCTCAAGTTAAAAGAATACCTGAAAAATGAACGATTACAAAACCACTCCATGGTTTGCTGGTGGCTTTGCTCCAGCAGCTCCATTTTCCCCATGTGTGACCCAGGTGCCTGTGGCCATGCCAGGATGGTGCTTTCTTGGCAGCAACTCTTCCAGCCACCTCTGATCCCTTTGCCTCCTTCATTCTTGGGCTGGTCACGATCTGGCAAGATCTGCTGCACTTAGCTTGACCAGTGTTACCTCATTTAAGTACAGGCAATATGCTTATTTATAGCAAAGGTTGCTTTCCTGACAGATTTTATCCTTTCTCCCCACCCTTGCTGTAGCCACATCCTGTGGAAAACTGCTCTGGAATCTAGTTAAGGGACTGGTTTCTGTCACATCCACTCTCCAGTCCATGAGGCAAGATGATCATTTACTGCTATTTACTTATAAAAATAGAAAGCAGCATGAATGCACTGGAAAAAAATATGTTCAGGCATCTGGCTTCTCTGCTGCAGAAAGCTGTGCACAAATTCCCACTTACAAGAGGACCAGAAGAATCAGGAAGGATTAAATCTGCATTTTCCTGCAGCCAGGTGAAGGATTGTGCTGGAATATTGAACAGGGACTGCCAAAAAGTTTGCTTTTCTCTACCCTAGAAGTAGAAAAACAAGAGGAAAATACCAGATGAGAAGGAGCTTGAGACCTCTGGGGATCATCCAGTCCAGAGGAGGGTGTCCAGGGTCACCTCCAGCTGCCTTGGGAATCTCTCCCCAGGAGGAGACTCCACAGCCTCTCTGGGCAGCCTGGGCCAGGGCTCCAACACCCTCACACCAAACAAGTTAATAAAAGTTAAAAATAAATTAAAAAGTAAATAAAAAAGATTTTGAAGAAAGGAAGGGGAGAAGCCTGTTGAGCCCAGAGCCCCTGGAAGGGTTCACTCCTTCAACCCTAGCAGTGCCATCACTACAGCAGGTGGCACTTTAGTCACACACATTTCTCCAGGTACTCTTACTGCAGATTCAGAGCCTGCTTTTAGATGGAATTCAGGGGAGAGATTTTAAATATCAATGCACTGATAACCCTAACAACAAGAGCAACAACAAAAGCATCACTGTCACCCTGTGGGACTGCCACTGGAAACTGGAATGCCAGAGTATCTGGGAGTTGCTCAGGGCACATCAAGATCCTGTGTAGTGTGTGCCTACCTTCAGACCTGCTGCCAGCAGGACTTCTCCACCATCCACTGCTGTCTCCTGAAGGACAGGCACTGCCCAGCAGCTCCCTCTTTTCACTTGGGGAGATGCCCTGCTGTGTCACTTAGGATTACAGGGACTGACTGAACCTAGAAGCTAACTCATTCCTGTGTCAAGATCCCCTTAAAAAACTCTCCTCTGAAAATCCCTGGATTCCTGTTTCAACTTTCAGACAACTTCTGAGTGATGCAGCTCTAGGTTACACAGGTTCTACAGCCTGGCTGCTGTGGGAAGGCACAAGCATTCCTCCATGGTCACTCCTCCAAGAATCCAACCTCCTGCTCCTGATTCATGCTCTGTACTTGTACAGAAAAGGCTGCAGTGAATGTACAAAAATGCTCCTGCTGTCATGACTCCTGACTCCCAGAACACCAAGCCTGGAGAAGATGCTGATGAGACAGAGGAGTTCTGCAGATCTCCACAGAACAACTTCCACACTTGCAGGTGTTGTTTCTGCAGAGGGAAGTGAGCCATTCACTAGGTGACTCTGGCTGATGGCCATGGCACCCCATGGGGCAGCAAAGCTTTGCCAACCAGGAGCTCCTCAACTGCTCCTGCCTTTGACTGGGAGTGTCAGGCTGCTCCCTAGGGAGTCAGGTCACCTTCCATGGCCAAACCTCTGCTCTAAACACCCTGCTCTAGAGCACAAGTGTTGTGAGGAGCAGCTGAGGGAACTGGGCTTGGTCAGCCTGGAGAAGAGGAGGCTCAGGGGAGACCTTCTCACTCTGCAGCTCCCTGAGAGGAGGCTGGAGCCAGGTGAGGCTTGGGCTCTTCTCCAGGGAACAAGTGATAGGAGAAGAGGAAACAGCCTCAGGTTGTGCCAGGGGAGGTTTAGGTTGGACATGAGGAACAGTTTCTTGATGGCAAGGGTTGTGAAGGCCTGGCCCAGGCTGCCCAGGGCAGTGGTGGAGTCACCATCCCTGGAGAGACTGAAAAGCCCTGGAGCTGTGGTGCTGAGAGCCATGGGTTAGTGGTGAGCTGGCAGTGCTGGTTAACAGCTGGGTTTGATGATCTTACAGGTCTCTTCCAACCAAAACAATTCCATGATCCTATATTGGTGTCTGCAGAAACACCAAGGAAAGGGCAGAGCCTGTGGGGAAGATTTCTAAGCCTTCACCTCACTCCTGTGCAGATTCAAAGATCAACTTCTACAGCCCAGAATTCATGAGCTTGGAGGATACCTCTCTTTGTCTTGAGTGATAACACCTTCATGCTGCTCAGGTTAAGAGAACAGAAGTAACCCAAACAAGTGATGCCTTCAAGGCCAGGAACTGGCTCATAGTCCCTGGGTGTCCCTGGAGGGAGATCACCACATGGAAAACTTGCTTCTTACATTAAACAATCAAACAGAAAATGCACTGCTTAAAAAATACCAAACCAGGAATCCACCTGCTGATCATTTCAGGCTTAAATATGTTAAACATGAGAAGAATGTTTAAGTTGTATTTGTTTTCTGCTAAAGCAGACTTCCAAGAGATGCCTGCAGCCAGGGGTTTGATGTGATCAGCCACCCTTTGGAAGCAGGACCCTTCCCTCTGTGTGCATTTCCTTCCCCAAAAGGGATATATCACAAGCTGAAGGGGCTGAAAGGGAAAATGTTATCTTTTAACTGATGCATAAAAGCAAAGCCCAAGTGGACAAGATCTTCCACAGTCTGGAGGGATGCTGTGACCAGACACACAGCTCAGTGACTATATTCCCTTTATTTAAGACATATTTAGCTTTAAAGATCTTTTCATATGCTGATCTCCTTTTCCTGTCCTTCTTACACTCAGTTCCATTTCAATATCTCCTCCTCATTTCACCATAGCCTGTGACCAGTTTCAGTGGGTTCCTCTTTCTCTCACAGTGCATTTCAGCTCCAGAAGTGGCTAAGGAATTGATAATAACCAAGGAAATGAGAAATATATCACCCATCACTTTAACCTAATGAAACCCAACAGCTGAGAATGGACAAAAAGAGAATAGAAGTACAGAAAACTCTTTAATTGGCCTCTCTCTAGACAGCCCATTCCTCCCCAAAAGCCCTGCAAATCAGTTTTCCTGAAGGAAAAAAAGGAAGTGGTACAAGGGGCAGTGAGATGAGAGGCAGGTAATTAATCAGAGGTGGCTGTGCTTCATGGCTCACTCAGCTGCTTCTCACCTCCCTTCCCGGTGTGACCTCTGCATGCTGGGCTCTTCAGTAAGCAGCTTGGGGCACCCAGGGCTTTCCAGCAACACTTGAAGGCACTTAATGCCTTGTTGGTGCTTTCCAAGGCATAATAATAACCATAATCATCATCATGTCAGGAGTAGGAGTACAAAGAGTGCAATGTACTTCCATCAGGGGAAACCTAACTCCTAGGAAAACCTCTGGCTGCTGATGGAGTTGAATATAGATGAAATTGTTGACACAACAGAGGGTTTGGCTGTTTGTTTTCCAAAGCTCATCACAACTTGACAGAGGCTTCCTCACACAAGGCATGGTGGAGATGTGGTGCCTGTGTTAGAGGGTGCAGATGTAGGAAACATTCAGGACACTGCCAGCTTTGTGGTTTACCATGAAATGTAAGGACTGCTGTGGGTTTAGGATGTACCAGAGCACAGACTGGAAGCCAGGAGGTTGCAGCTGAGCAGGAGGAGAAGCTTGTTTGGTGTGAGGGTGTTGGAGCCCTGGCCCAGGCTGCCCAGAGAGGCTGTGGAGTCTCCTTGTGGGGAGAGATTGCCAAGGCAGCTGGAGGTGACCCTGGGCAAGCTGCTGTGGGTGCCCCTGCTGGAGCAAGGATCTTGGACTAGATGATCTCCAGAGGTCTCTTCCAACCCTCACTATGCTGGATTCTGGGATTCTGTGATATGCAGGTTTTGGGTTCACATCAGCCTTGTGTCAGTTTTGGTACCAGATATGGTTATTTGCTGTTCTGCCATATACTGAATGCTTGCCCAAACAGGCTGTGAAACCACCTCAGTGACATCACATCACATCCCATCCACCATCCCCATGTCATACAGAAATAAGACAGGGTTTTGGTAGTCACATGTGCAGGGATGATGCAGATAGACCATATTTGGACTAGGGGGAATGAATGCAAGCTAGAGGAGGGGAGATTTAGGTTGGATCTGAGGAGGAAGTTCTTCCCTGTGAGGGTGGGGAGGCACTGGAACAGGTTGCCCAGAGAGGCTGTGGAAGCTCCAGCCCTGGAAGCTTTGAAAGCCAGGCTGGCTGGGGCTGTGGGCAACCTGCTCTAGTGGGAGGTGTCCCTGGCAGGCAAGGGGTTGGAACTAGATGATCTTGAAGGTCCCTTCCATTTCTGACCACTCTAGGGTTCTGTGATTCTATTTCACCATTATCCTTTTACTCCAGCACAATCTCAGGGTATTGCCTCCTCCCTGAGCTCACCCTGCTGTTGACATCAGCCTTGCCTGCAATCAGGGCTGGGATAGAGATGCATTATTTACTCCAGCAAATTCTACCTGTCAGGCAGTTGTTTTAGTTCCAGTCCTCCTTCCCAGAAATAAATAAGGACTCATGATACACTTCACTCTGCTGACAGGGAACTCCAAACCTCTATTTGCCCACAATTTAGTTGACATTTGCAACACAGGGTAAGGTTTTCTCTCAGAGAGGCAGGGGAGCTGGTTGAGGTAAACTGGATCTCTGAAGTGGATGTCAGATCAAGCAAAGTTCCCTTCATCATGTAGGTGAAGCAACCTCTCCAGCAAAGCTCTATTTCTTGGCACAGAGAGGTAAAGGTGACACCATCCAAGAGGTGACACTCCAAACTTCATCCCAAGGGACTGGAAGAGTTACTTTTCAATGCAGCCACTGAATATTCTGTGAGTACAGGATGGGAGAGGTAGAGCTCCCAGCTGGCACAGGCCAGGGGTACAGAGAGTTGCTCTAAAGGAGATGTTCTTGAAATCTAGAATTGATGTATTTTGCTCCAAGGTTTTCTGTTCAGAAGGAGCCAGTGTGGAAGAACATTTGCTGCCATGCCCTAGCCAAGTGCACAGGGAGAAGTCCACCATCAGATGTGTCCACTGCCTTTTGCAGGGCATAGGCTGAGGAACAGCCACAGCTTCTCCCAAGGGTGAGTTACACCCTGGCTACCCAAGGAACTGCTCTGTGGTTCCTAGTTGCTGGTTTCCCCCTACTTTCTCTTCTGTTCCCATCCTCTTGTTTCTCCTGACCCATTTTAATGTCTTTCAGGAAAGGAGTGAAGGTTTCCTCTCTGGAAGCAGAGTCTGCCAGACAAGGAAAACCCCATCCTTGTAATTTGTTCCTTCCTCAGCAGTTTCTGGAGCACCATGACCTCTGCAGATCATTGTGTGAGGACCCGCAGGCCTCCTTCCTCTGGTATCTCAGTGACTTCAGCAAACACAAAAGGCAGTGCCAGCATTTGCACCTGAGGCTGCAGGAGAGCAGGGAGCTGGTGAGAATCATGGAGTCCTAGGGTGGTCAGAGTTGGAAGGGACCTTCAAGATCATCTAGTTCCAACCCCCCTGCCTGCCAGGGACACCTCCCACTAGAGCAGGTTGCCCACAGCCCCATCCAGCCTGGCTTTCAAAGCTTCCAGGGCTGGAGCTTCCACAGCCTCTCTGGGCAACCTGTTCCAGTGCCTCCCCAGCCTCACAGGGAAGAACTTCCTCCTAAGATCCAACCTAAATCTCCCCTCCTCTAGCTTGCATCCATTCCCCCTAGTCCTATCACTACCTGACCTCCTAAACAGTCCCTCCCCAAGCATGAGGACACTTGTGTGATCTTGAAGGAAGGTGATGCTTGAAGGGCTTTGGGGAGGTAGGGGCACAAGGAATGAGGAAAAGCAGAAGACATCCTCTCTGTCCCCTCTTCTGAAAGGAGGTTTATAGTTTTCAGAAGGTATATTTGGACACCATGTAGGTGAGATGCAGAATAAACAATGCCCCAGCTGGCAGCTATAATTACCATGGTTCAACAGAAAAGAATAATTTGTTTAAGCAAAAGCATTTCATGGGCAAGTGCTGCAGGAATAAAGGTGAGACATGCAAAAAAAGAGAGAAGATTTAAGGTATATATTTTTAAAAGCCAGGCTGGGGAAGGTTCATCACTTAAGAAGTCACTGTGGAGCAAAACAAGATGTGATTAACCTTTCCCATGCTCATCCTCCCCTGCTCTCTTCCACTGCGTGGTGTCAACACTAATTAACTTGTGGCTGCAATGAGAAGATCTGTTAGATGTCCTCTACTCACCCCTGTGAGGAGCCAGCAGCACAGAATGGGAATCCCAGACTGGTTTGGGTGGGAAGGGACCTGCCAAGGTCATCTAGTGCAACCCCCTGCAGCCAGCAGGGACATCTCCAACCAGAGCAGGCTGCTCATAGCCCCAGACAACCGCAGCTGGGATGGTTCCAGGTCTGAATGGGACATCTCCCACCTGTTGAGGAATCACAGAATCTTTCTGGCTGGAAAAGCCTCTGAGATCATCCAGCCCAACCATCCACCCACCACTGCCATGCTCACTATTAAACCACGGCCCCAGGCAACACAGCTCCACCTTTTCCGAACCCTTCCAGGGATGGTGACTCAAACACCCCCCTGGGCAGCCTGGGCCAATGCCTGATAGCCCTTTGGGGGAAGAAATTCTTCCTAAGATCTAACCTGAACCTCTCCTGGTGCAACTTGAAGCCGTTTCCTCCTGTCCTATCACTGGCTGCACTGACACCATGGGTTGGTTTCCCTCAGCCTTACCTGAAGAGCTTCAGAAGTTCCCATTTCTTTGTGAAGATGTTTCCTGGCTTCACCCAAACCCTTCCTTTGCCTTTTTTTCCAGAGCCTGCCCTCATAGCCAGCAGCAGCACTGCCTGGAAGGGTTTGCAGCTCAGCTTTTACTCCTAGAAATCAGGTGGTAAGTCAAATGAGGTCTAACTTGGTCACAGAACTAATTAACACTTTCACACCAGTCAATTTTAATAATTACCTTCTTCTCTGAGTGGAAACATTATTTACTAGACATGAATAAAGTATATGTGGCCAAGGATCCCTTTGGCCACCAGTCTGCAAGAACACAGCCCAGGCACACCCAGGGGATCATGTTTTTCCAGTAGTACATGGAAAGAGCAAGGAATAATGAAGAAAACCCCCCCTACTTAAAGAGTTTTGTACTAATTTTAGCTAAAATATTGCTATTTTGAGCTCTATTTTTTCTACTGAAGATCCAATTGTGCCCACTTAGGACTCTGAAGTTGGAATGAGGTTGCTGGTCCCTGCCACAGTTTCAGTCCTTGCACCTGGAGTTCATTTGCCATCAACTGTTTTGTTGCTTTTCCAAATTCTGTTTGGGCAAAATAAAAGCAAACCAAACAATACCACTTGGTTTAGGTGAGGAACTGAATAGCCCTAGAGAACAAGCAGCCAGGAGGTTTCTCCATGCTTTGCTCTGTCATCTCCTCTGTGTGACTCAGTTCTCAGGATGCCCAAGGATGTTCCTTCACTGCCAGGGGCTGTGTGAATTCTCCTACACTGCTGCTTCACCAGCCAGAATGGAAAAGCAATTTCATGTCCTCATTTCTTACAGCCAATTCTGCTGCAAATGTGCACATTTCAGTGAAGACAGCCTCTCTCTCTCCAGAACACTCCATTACAGTAACATCAGGCACACAGAGTCATTTTGACAAGTCTCCTATTTACAGAGAAATTAATGACACAAAGGAGAAGAGCTCTTTGGGTTTGGGCTTTTTCTTCTCTCTTCTTTCTTTCATTGTAGAAGAAAATTCTTGAGTAAACTTTGTTTTCCCTTAACTTGCAATAATAAAGAGTTCAAAGCACCATTTCAGTTCACACCTTGCCTCACACCACACAAAGCCAAGTGAATTCAGACTCCAAGCCTGGTGCCCTGGTGAGCTGCTCCATCTCCTGCTCAGGAGCTAGAGGGATTTCTGTGGGCTCACAAGCCAACAGGTGAGTGCTTGGCACCTTCACAAGACAGAACGTTTCCCCCCTACCCCAGAGCTTTCAGAGGTGTATTGATCACTCTTCCCCATGAGGCTGGATGGATCCTGAACCCAAGGAAGGCTCCTGGCAGTGGACAACCCAAACACAGTGTGAAGCAGAGGTGCATGTTTATGCAGAAGAGGCTTCTGGAGCTCTTGTACCTGAAGCAAGTCTATCACCAGCATGGGATTACGCTAGCCACAGCTTTGCCTATCTTCACCCCAAACCCTCTTCCCAGAGGCAGAGCCCAGTACATCCTCTTCCCCCTGAAAGACATAAAACCTGACTGGTCCCTCCTGGGGACCTTGGGAAAGGTGGACTCCTCACCACAGCCCACCAGCCTGGTCTTACAGGTGCTGCCAAAGCCTGAACATGTTTAACCCTCACAGGGAGCCCTTCTGTGTGTCTGACCCATCCTGCCAGGCTCACCCCAGTCCCACCCAGCTTCCTCCTCTTGCTCCTGCAGCTCCAAACCTTGACAAAAGCCAAATGGTGCAGGTTCAACACTCTTGGCTCCATTTAATGCAAGGAGAAATGAATTTTGTCCTTCTTCTGTTAGCAACTAAGCTTTTGTGCTAATGACAGGAGCTGGGAGTGCTGTGCAAAGCCTTCACGTTGCTATGGTTATAGCACAGCCATTCCCAGAGCTAGAGATGAGAAAAATCCAAGGGACACTATGAAAGTAATTCCCAGGAGCACAAGGTTGTCAGATGTTTCTCCTGCTCTCCATGGGGAATGAAGGTGGCAAACTAGGTTAGTGCCATCACCTGAGTTCTGAGTAATATAAAATCCATTCTAGGCTGGAAACTTTTCAATCTAAATTACCTCCCAGGAGGTTTCCAACTTTAAACTTTGGGGCTAATTTCTACAAGCATTTGCAGTTTTTCCTCTCCAAACCTAAAGCTATCCATGCGTTCTGTTCTCTCCTGTTGAGGGTCAGGGGCTGGTCTGGTCACTAAAGCAGTGGCAGAGGCTCCCTGAAGCCCTCTGCTGCCCAAAGGGAAGGGAAGGGGAATAAGGGAGAGAAACTGACGTGTTGGGAAAGGAAACTGTAACAGCTTGAGTGGAAACCATAACAGTAACATGAACTAGATACAAAGAGATACAAACCAATCTCAGCCCCAAGCCCTGATGGCAAGGACATCTCCATCAGCACTGATGCTGGGGCAGCACTGGGGCAGTCCTAGCCTGGACTCAGCAGCAGATGGGAGCTGGATTCAGGAGCTGGAGGCAGGAACACGTGGATCAGGATCAAAGGCAGAAGGACAGAGTCCTCCTGGGACACTGGCCAGTGAAGCAGCAGCTTGGCCCTCAGGATCCCTCAGCTTTCTCCTGCCTATGACATCCATGGATGGAATCCCTTCTTGGTCATTTCAGGGTCACCTCTCCTGTCCCCTCCTCCCTGCAGGTGCCACCTCTGACTCCCTGCACCCCAAGCCTTGGCAGGAACTCTCCCCATCAAGTGTTGTCACTGTCAGCAGCAAACACTGGCTGCAGAAATACTCCAGTAACTCCAGAAAGTGCCTTCCTGAGCAGAGACCCAGCTGGGAAGCCAAACCCCTGGACAGAATTAGATCTGTTCTAGCCCAAGCCAGGACATCTCCCCTCTTTCCTTCCCCCATCTTCACACTGCATGTTCATTGTCCTCTCTGGCTCGTTCTCTGCTGTAAGCACAGATCTCCAGATCTCCAAAATCAATGTTACCAAAAAACCTGTGAAGAATCTTCCTTCACCAGGCTGTGAAGCTGCTGCTCTGGTCCCTCAGGTGCTGCACCCTCCCAGTCCCACCCTCCCTCTCCATTTGGAGGACCTGTAGTTCTCTGGCCCATCACCCCAGACCACCCCTCTAGGTAATTGCTGGTGTGAGGTAATGGAGACTGACAGTTCCATCTTTCAGCTGTTTATCAGTTGGTGCTCTGCTCATCAGGTGTCACAGGAACATGACAACTCTTGTCAGTGAACCAAGAGAGTCCTGTGACAGGCAGGGGATTGGATTTCCTCAGCCACCACTGCCAGCATTAACACTGCCTTAAAGCAACTTCATTCATTATTCAGAAAAGGGGGAGAAAAAAAAAACCTGAAAAAAAACCCTGAAAGAAAACCAAGATCCTGACAGAATCTGTAACTTTTTGTTTTGTTTTTCATCCTAAACCCACACCTGATCTTGCTTGTTGAGTGCCACCAGAAGAAGCTGTCTGTGTTCATGGAGAACCATTCCATTTGTTGCTGGTGAAGGAGCAAACCCAAGGGTCACTCTGCCAACGTGTGGGAGTCAAGCTGCTGGCTATGAATGATTCATGACTCCCTAATAAAATGCTCATCTCCAAATGCTGCAGATGTTCAGAAGGAAGAAATAAAATTTCTTCACTCTCTTTTCATTAGAATTTATAATAAATGACAACCTGGAGGTTTCTTCTCCATGTCCTTTCTGGAGCAGCACCACTCCCTCTACACAGGCTTCACCTGGCTGCCCACCATCCCCAAACCACCCAGAGATGTTGCTTCCCTACAGACACTTGAGAGAGAATTTTATCTTGTAGTAATAGAAAAATACTGCAGTGGAAGCAGAAGAAGTGAAGGCTCCAGGAGGTGGCATTGTTCCTGTGCTGGAAAAGACAAGAACAGGGTGACCCATGGCTGCTCTCTGCTGAGAAAGCAGCAGAGCATCAGCACCAAGGCACTGGAATGTGTGGGTGTTAAAGTATGAGTAGCTAAAAGGCTTGGGTTCCCCAGTTCCAGAGAGGCAAGGAATTGCTGGAGAGAGTCCAGTAGAGGCTAGGAAGATGCTGAGGGCACTGGAGCAGCTCTGGCAGCAGGAAAGGCTGAGAGCCCTGGGGCTGCTTAGCCTGGAGAAGAGAAGCCCCACAGGAGAGCTGCTCAGCCTGGAGAAGAGAAGCCCCACAGGAGAGCTGCTCAATGCCCAGCAAGAGCTCAAGGACAGAAGGCAAGAGGCTGGGGCCAGACTCTGCTCAGTGGTGCCCAGGGCCAGGCCAAGGGGCACTGGGCACACACTGGAAGCCAGGAGGTTGCAGCTGAGCAGGAGGAGAAGCTTGTTTGGTGTGAGGGTGTTGGAGCCCTGGCCCAGGCTGCCCAGAGAGGCTGTGGAGTCTCCTCCTGGGGAGAGATTGCCAAGGCAGCTGGAGGTGACCCTGGGCAAGCTGCTGTGGGTGCCCCTGCTGGAGCAGGGGGTTGGACTGGCTGATCCCCAAAGCTCCCTTCCAACCCAAACCATGCTGGGATTCTGTGATATTCACATCAGCTTCCCTTTACCCCTCTGCTTTTATCTTTGAATAATTATTTTTCCACCACTATATTTCTGATGTAAACTTTACCAGTCTGCTTTGCCCTGGGTGCTGCATGTGACTTGATCTTATTAATGATTGCTCACCCCTCTTGTTCTGCCCAGCTCCTCTCCAGCCTTACTGCTGGCAAAGAGACTTCCACAGAGTTCTGCCTCTGATCTACAGGCTTCCTTCATGCCTGCAGTTGTTCATAAGAAGATAGCCAGTTCTGACTTAGAGAGGCCTCTGAGGATGGAGGATGACACCTCTCCTGCTAGCCTGTTCCAAAGCTTATCTTCTTTTCCAGAAGATCATGCTCTTCACTCCAGTTTTTAATTATGTGCTCTTTGTCTGGTGGATCCAAACACCTCAGAAAACCAATTTTTCTCCCCAGAGAACCCATGGGTCTCTGTGGTTTGTGTGGAAGGATGCTGTCATGCCACTAGAATAAGAATCAGGAGTAGTCTTGAGATTTAATAGCCACCACAAGTATTAGTCTAACTCAGCAGCCTCCAGGAGCACTACTGATGAGAAGTGGCTGGAGAAGAAAGGTCAAGATGTTGTGGTTGGCTTGTTTGAAAGCAGAGAACAAACTAGAACATGGGCAGATGGCTGTGGGGTCACTGAAAAACTCCTATCAATAACAGAATGAAGTGAATTGGATGGAGGCTTCGTGGCAATCACTGTGAGGGAGCTGATGCCTCTCCAAGTTGCATGGCAACACGTTGCAGACAGAAATAAAACCTCCATATGGCTTTGGAAATCTGACTTCTTTCTGAGGGGAGAAGAGGTTTGGGTCTGGTTTGGTTTTGTTTGCTTTGCTTGAGGTTCAAGTCTCCAGAATAAAATGAGTAGATCCACTGAGACTGGGAAAAATCAGCAAGTTTGGGGTTTTCCAGGGCTTCCTGTGTGTAGTGGGCACTCCCCACTTCTTCTTCATCTGCTCTGCACTTGGCCACTCCCTTCTCAGCCTTGACCAACCCTGACCATTTCCTTTTTCAGGCTGTTCTTCCAGCTCTTGGGGTTTCTTGAAACTTCTTTGCATATTCTGAATGGTTTTACTTGATGAAGAGCAACTCCTCAAGCCATCCTGGTGGAGTGGGAGCCTCAGAGCACTGCTCTTGCCTTGCAGACCCTGCTGATGCCAACACACTGCTCAGAGCAGAGCCAGGTTTGCTCTGCAGCACGAGAGGAACAGGGAAAAAGTCTCCTCTCAGAAATGTGACCTGGTTTTGTTGCTCCAAAGGACTCCAGTTCCCAAGACACTGCAGACTGCCAGGAGTAAGAGCTACCAATTACCCTTGCTTACTAGTTGGGGTTGTCTTTGGGCAAACAATGACCAAAGTGTTAGGATTGTCCTTTTGCAGCTTGCTCCTCCAGCATGAGCACACAGTGGCTCACAGTGAGGTGGGAGTCCAAGAGTCAGATCTCCACCCCACCATGCTAAGGGGCTGGGGCATCTTCCTTCTGAGGAAAGGCTGAGGGAGCTGGGCTTGGTCAGCCTGGCAAAGAGGAGGCTGAGAGGGACCTTATCAGTGGATAGAAGTATCTGAAGGGAGGGTGGCAAGAGGATGGAGCCAGGCTCTTCTCAGTGATGCCAAGCAATAGGACACAAGGCATGAAGGACAAACTGGAAGCCAGGAGGTTGCAGCTGAGCAGGAGGAGAAGCTTGTTTGGTGTGAGGGTGTTGGAGCCCTGGCCCAGGCTGCCCAGAGAGGCTGTGGAGTCTCCTTGTGTGGAGAGATTGCCAAGGCAGCTGGAGGTGACCCTGGGCAAGCTGCTATGGGTGACCTTTAGCAGGGGGGTTGGGCTGGATGATCCCCAGAGCTCCCTGCCAACCTTAATCAGTCTGTGATTCTGTGAGGGACAAGGTTGAATGTATGGGTGCGGTTTGTGTGGTACCACAGCCACTTCTGCAGTCTCCCAGAGGGCCAGACCTGTGCCAGGTGATGTCTTTGTGGGCATGAGAAATTCCTGTCTAGAGCAAAGAGGAGGCTTTAGGCAATGTGAGCTCTTGGACACTGTAGGTTTGTGTTGCCGCTCCCAGCTCCCAGCCTGGGGAGACGAGGTGAAAGCTGTTTGACTGGTTCTGTGGGAGGACATTGATGTCTCCTTGGTACAACATCAAGATTGGATTGTGATGAAAGACTTGTTCAATTGGTTTTAAGTCCCTGCAGTGTGTCTTGCTGTATGTCATGGAATCACAGACTGGTTTGGGTGGGAAGGGACCTGTCAAGGTCACGTAGTCCAACCCCCTGCAGTCAGCAGGGACATCTGCAACTAGAGCAGGCTGCTCACAGCCCCAGACAGCCTGACCTGGGATGGTTCCGGAGATGGATGGGAATCTTCCACCTCTCTGGGCAACCTGGGCCAGGCTCTCACCACCCTCAGTGTGAAATATTTCTTCCTTCTCTCCGTTATCCCTCATGCAGGTAGGATGCAGCTGATGCTGCTGGAGGGGATGCAGCTGAGGCCAGGCACTGGTGACCACTTCCAGCAGGTGTCATCACCATGCTGTGAAGGTTCCCCTCCAGCCCTGCCTGCACCTCCTTTGAGATGGACCATAAATATTCAGCACCAGAAAGAGTGAGATGTAAAATAGCAGGTGCAGCAAATCTGTGCTGAGGACACATTTAATGGGTGAAGGATTCTATATTCTATCTCCTGAGCTAACAACTGGATATAAAACCTCCAGCTGGAGCTTTTCATCAGATCTTCAGATGGGTTTTGTTTATGGTTTTGGGTTGGTTTGTTGTTTAATTGAAAGCCACAATGAATTTTGAAAAGCAGAGATGCTGTTGTGGTGGAAGATGACTTTGGACAAGGAAATGGCAACATGGATTAAAGCCAGTGATGAAAAAAACCCCTGTAAATATTGGAGTAATTCTAGGTTTCATCAGAGTACATTCAGAACAAACCCACTTGTCCTCTGCAGATCTTCATCTTCCATCCCCTATGGTCAAATTCTTGCTAGCAATGATGTGTTTCTCTGCTGACTTGTTCTTTCCTTGCTTCCATTTCTCCCTCTCTTTTCCCCCAGCTCCTGGAGCTCTGTGTGTTTCAAGAGCAGCTCCTCCCTTCAAGGGGAAACGCTGCCATCACTCCATCTGAGCCAAGTGCTTCATCAGCTTCCCTCATGGAAAGCAATGCCAAGCATCTCCATTTATCTCCCCATAATGATTTTACAACTCCCTCCCCCTCCTCCAGTGCTCATCTTCTCTTTCCTTGGCTGCCATTTGTAGGAATCTTGACATTTATTCAGTAAAACTCCAATATTTAGATCCATTTGTGCTTTGCAGACCTGATTCATTCCCACTGCAATCAATGGACACCTCGGCTTCTCCCAGAAGCTTTCACACTGACCAGATCTTCCACTCCTTCACCTTTGGAAGGGAGAAGGTTTTATAAACTAACATATTTTGGCCAAAAGCTACTTCCTAAAGGTGATTTAATTGCTGCTCTCTGAGATAGGTTTAGCTAAGGCATCAGACCCAATTCAGAGTTACTATTAGCAGGCAAAACTTGCTGGGAAGCAAAGATGAACCTGTTCCATTTCTAGTGAGTGAAGGGCCACTGAAGAGCATCAGGAGAAAAAGCAGCTGTGGGGTGGGATTGGGTTCTTGTCCTGCTCCCATGGGAACCTCCATGTCCTCTGTGGCTGGGCAATGTCTTGAGCTTCATCCAGTTTCAGAGGGATGAACAGGAGATCTGCTGGAAACAACAAGAAGGAGAAGAAGACCTAGTGGGAGAGGGATTGATTGGTCTTCTCTGCTGGCCAGTCATGGAGTGACATCTGCTCATTAGACCTGGAGTCCTGCAGAGCAGTGCTGTGGAAGCAGCACAGCACCCTGCTCAGACAGAGGAGGGTGGCCTGGAAGAGAAGGACTGGGAACTGGAGGCTGAGTCCTGCTCTGGCAGAGGGGCTGGACTAGATGATCTTATGAGGTCCCTTCCAACCCCTAACATTCTGTGATTCCACATGGTGAGGTGGGGATTGGGCTCTTCTCCCAAGGAACAAGCAGCAGGACAAGAGGAAACAGCCTCAGGTTGTGCCAAGGGAGGTTTAGGTTGGAGACGAACAATTTCTTGCTGGCAAGGGTTGTCAAGGCCTGTCCCAGGCTGCCCAGGACAGTGGTGGAGTCACCATCCCTGGAGGGACTGAAAAACCCTGGAGATGTGGTGCTGAGGGACATGATTCAGTGGTAACCTGACAGTGTTTGGTTAAGAGTTGGACTTGATGACCTTAAGGGTCTCTTCCAAGGAGACAATTGAGTGCTTCTATGACTCTGTAAGATGTTCAACCCTAGCCAACATCTCTGCTTGGTCTCGTAGGACAATCCTCCTCCTCTCATCACTGCAGCAGTCCCCATTTCATTTATCTGTCAGATGACTAAAGGAAAGTGTTACTCAACCTCCCATCCTTCTGAAGATCCCCACAGAGCAGTGGCAGAGTTGATTAAACCTTCTTCTCAGAGGGAGCAGAAGCTAATTGCAAAGCCTGAAGAGAAACCCTCCCTACGTGCTCTCACGCCAGCGCTCCGGCTTGATTGGAGCCCGTGGAGCTGCTGAGGATCAGGGACACCCTGCCACTTCCAGGATCTGCTTCTCAAGATGCTGCTTGCTGGCACCTCAGGTGAGAGGCTCTCAACCCAGCTTTCTCCTGAAGAAGCCATCAGTGGTTCTGTGCAGCAGATGCTTCACAGAACGATGGTCACTGAGGCACCCTCTCTGTGAAGAAGCCATGAGAGCTGTGGGCAGACTGGGGTCCTCTGGAGGCTCTGACAGCCTGAAGTGAAGGGAAGGGCATGCTTAGGTGGAGTCTACAGACCTCTGGAAACTGTGACTTGGAGCCAGTGGTCTAAAGGAGGACTTCAGCCTTCTAGAGGTGATATGCTGCTAAAGATACTCTGGGAAGAGCTTCTGGTGGCACTCGAGGAGGTCATAGGCTCCATGGGAGTAGCTCGGAGTAGACTGAGAGTTTTGGAGGAGAACCAAGGCAGAAGATGAGTCCCTGTGAGACAAGGGGCAGGGATTCACTGAGAAGGTCTGTGACAAGACTGAGGGAAGATGGAAGATCTGACTTGGGCCAGTTGGCCTGATAAGCCTTTTGGGGAAGAAATTCCTCCTAATGTCCAATCTGAACCTCCCCTGGTGTAACTTGGAGCCATCTCCTCTTGTCCTATCACTTGTTCCTTGGGAGAGGAGACCAACTCACACCTGGCTCCAGCCTCCCTTCAAGAAGCTGTCTAGAGCAAGAAGGTTTCTCCTGAGCCTCCTTGATCACTTGGTTGCAGTGACAGCTTCCTGCATGGTTCAAGGGAAGTGTCTGGATACAGCTGAAGCTTCACAGATCTATACATCATAATTAACTGTTATTAGGTCTACTAATCCACACTGGTAATTAATTCCTCTTTCAAATGCACTAGCAATCAAAGCCTGGCTTTAAAAGCACATCTATTTCTCTGTGTTTTCTCTGTGACCTCTGATCTTTGCAAGCATTCCCATCCTGATGTTCCAGTAATTGGCTGTTGCTGCATTGCTAATCCATTAGCCACTTGATTCTGGTCAAGGTGGTGATGAGCTGAGTCATGACTGAGAGCAGGAAAACACATCCAGATGGGCTGAACTTTGACTGTGCATCCTCCTTGGCCACTGCTACTGCTGGGGTTCACTTGGGGAAACATTCTCTTGCCTAGAAATTGATCCTGAAATGAAAAAGCTGTGCTGCTTCCCAAAGACCCTAGAGAGAACTGGGAGGGAGGAAAGGGGGAAATAAGCCATTAGATGATGAACTGCTTGGAAAAGACTCTGTGGGGCTTAGGGGCCAGGGTTTAGTGGCATGGTGCTGGTAGGTGGGTGGTTGGACTTGAGGATCTTGGAGGTCTCTCCCAGCCTGAAGGACTGTGTTGGAGTGGGGTGTGTGTGTGAATGCAGATAGCAGAAGGGCCCTGGGCTGCTCCCCTCACAGCCCAGGCTTCTGTTTTGCCTTCAACTTGGCCAATTTAGGAAGTATTCTCAGTCCAACCTCAAAGACCACAGGAGAAAAGACTTTTCCTTTAAGTCTGCTGCTTGCAACAAGCTGCGGGGTGTTGGCTGTGTTGTGGGAAAGCTTCAACTAGCAGGAAAATGCAGTTGTACAGGGAAAGGGTTGTAGGAATTAATTCACAACAGCAAGCACAAAAAAGTCTCAGGGTGTGTTGAAAGGAGTTAAAACAAATCATGAATCATTTTTCTAACTAATGCCCTGAAATCTATCATAAAGTGAGAGCATTCACATGCAGGAATGACAAATACATGGAGAAAATCTCTATTTCCTTATAGATATATATCATTTCCTCATATACATGTAATAAGACATATTCTAATAGAATAATACATTAATAATAAAAGAATATCTATGTAATTTCCTCATTTCAAGCATTATTCTGTTGTGTGGCTGAAATGTGAGACTTCAGCCTCAGAAAATAGCTTTTTATGCTGAGGGCACTCAGCCCCTGGAAAGGGTTGGCCAAAGCAGCTGTGGGGTCTCCACTGTTGGAGATGCCCAAGCCCAACTGGAGGCAGCCCTGGGCAGCCTGAGGGGGGCCTGGATCAGATGATCTCACAGAACCCCAGAATCTAGCATGGGGAGGGCTGGAAGGGACCTCTGGGGATCAGCCAGTCCAACCCCCTGCTCCAGCAGGGGCACCCACAGCAGCTTGCCCAGGGTCACCTCCAGCTGCCTTGGCAATCTCTCCACACAAGGAGACTCCACAGCCTCTCTGGGCAGCAGATCATGGAATCACAGACTGCTTTGGGTTGGAAAGGACCTTAAAGATCATCTATTTCCAATGCCCTGACATGGGCAGGGACATCTTCCACTGGAGCAGGCTGCTCAGATCCATGTCCAACCTGGCCAGCAACACCTCCAGGCAGTGTTCCACCACCATGGCAGCTGAAGAGGGAGTATTTGGAAGTTATGCTTTTGGGTCAAGGCAATACCAGTGTCCAACCTAGATCACTGCTGGAGCATGAATACTTCTGCCCCATCATGCTGAGACAGAGCTCCTCAGCTCACCAGATAAAACATCTCTAGAGAGCCTTAAACTCATTTCCTAGACTAAATCCCCTGCTTTGGGCTTCTGAAGAGATGTCTTTGAATCTTTATTCATTTTCTCCTCTCTTCTATTTTCCTTCTTTCATTTTATCTGCATTTTGTCACCAAAATGAGAGCCATCTGCATATCCTCTCTTCCAGGAGCAGCTCTCTACACTTGATGTTCCCAGCAGCCTGGCTGTCAGTGATGTTTCAGCAGCTTCCACCACCGATGGATTTCTGCAGAGCTGCTTGGGGCTTCCATGGCAATCAGGTAGGAATGTGTCCCCACCACATCCAGAGGCTTCTGCTGGGAGAGTGGCAGTTAACCAGAAGAAGAGCCTTCTGGAAAATGCTTGCATGTTCTTCACCTGTAACCTGACAAATAATGGAAGCTAAAGGTCAGCTGTGCCCCAGAAGCTGGAGATGTCATCCTTTGGGTCTTATCAACATCAATCCTCCCTTTAATAAATCTTTGTATTTCAAACTTAATTCCTACTACAGCCAGAAGATAGAAATCTGTAAATTGGAGATCTGTGAGACACAAAGAAGTCCTCCTCAAAGGCAGGACAGATAATACCTTCCAGAGCCCTGAGCCTGGGGAGAAAAGGAATGAATGAGCAGGGGACAAAAGGGATTATTTTCAGTGTGTTTTGATTTTAGCCACTTATGATTCAGTGCTCTGTGTATTAGCAGGAGATGCCTTCAGGTGATAGACTCTGTGTGGATACTTCAGGAGATTGATATCCACCTCAGACTAATATAGGTAAAGTGAAGCTATTTCCTTTTACCTGGAAGAGATAAAGAGTGTTTATAAATCTTGTGGAAAAACAGCACATAATCCTCTTCTAAAACACATGCTAAGGAGGAACAAAAAGATTCTTGCAGTCCAAGGTGAATTGAGTGAGAAATGGTGCCCAGGGTCACCTCCAGCTGCCTTGGCAATCTCTCCACACAAGGAGACTCCACAGCCTCTCTGGGCAGCCTGGGCCAGGGCTCCAACACCCTCCCACCAAACAAGCTTCTCCTCCTGCTCAGCTGCAACCTCCTGGCTTCCAGTGTGTGCCCAGTGCCCCTTGGCCTGGCCCTGGGCATCACTGAGCAGAGTCTGGCCCCAGCGTCTTGCCTAATGTCCTTGAGCTCTTGCTGGGCATTGAGCAGCTCCCCTGTGGGGCTGCTCTTCTCCAGGCTCAGCAGCCTCAAGGCTCTCAGCCTTTCCTCCTGCCAGAGCTGCTCCAGTGCCCTCAGCATCTTCCTAGCCTTCAGTAGCTGCTCCAGGTCCCTCAGCATCTTCCTAGCCTTCAGTAGCTGCTCAGGGCAGTGGTGGAGTCACCATCCCTGGAGGGGTTTCAAAGCCCTGGAGCTGTGGTGCTGAGGGCCATGGGTTAGTGGCATGGTTGTGATAGGTTGATGGTTGGGCTGGATGATCTCAGGGATCTTCTCCAACCATAATGATTCTATGATTCTGTGATTCTATGACTCAAGGTCATGCCCAAACATTTCATTAATTAATTTGGCCTCAGCAGTTGGTATTTTCCAGCATCCAAACCCAGGGGATTTCAGTAAATCATCTCTGAAAGTTGTTTTGGTTTTTTTTCCTTTCACTTTGAGACTGTTGCTGCCCAGCATCAATCATTCCACTCCCTGACAGGAAAAGAATGTTTCCTAAATCTGCCTTGCTTTATTGTTCTCCATTACATAAATGAAATGATTTATGGAGCCAGAAAAGGAAGGAAGGAAGAAAGAGAAATTGTCTGATCTTTTTAGGATGAATTTTTCCCTTATCCTGAGATTTATGCATTTGTTTTCTCCTCAGCTTGTGTTGGCACTGAGGGAGGATCTCAGCTTGCTTCTGATCTCTGCTCTGTATCTTCTGCATCATGCCCCACAGATGAATGAAATGTCAAACTGCTCCTCAGCTTTGGAAGATAATGCAGAGGATCTGAAGAGCTCTCAGGAGCCTTCAGCACTGTCACTGCTTCAGCATGGCAAGGGGGGTGATGGGATCAGAGTGGTGATGGGATCAGTGAGTGATGGGATCAGAGCAGGTGATGGGATCATATCTGATGATGGGATCAATGAGTGATGGGATCAGAGTGGGTATGGGATCACAGCAGGTGCCTCCTCCTGCTGCAGAAGGCAGTGGCCTTGCCATGGGACCACGAGTACCAAACACATCCCCACAGATGAGTGCACATCAATTAAGGTTATTGGTTGCTATGGTGATGGAAGACAAATGATGTTCCCTGCAGGTTCATTGATGGCACCTTTCTTCTACAAAGGGGTTGCCAATGCCTGGCCCATGCTGCCCAGGGCATTGGTGGAGTCACCATCCCTGAAGGGGTTTCAAAGCCCTGGAGATGTGGTGCTGAGAGCCATGGGTTAGTGGTACCCTGGCAGTGCTGGTTAACAGCTGGACTTGATGATTTTAAAGGTGTCTTCCAACCAAAACTGTTCCATGATTCTATGATTGATGGTGTCTTCATGGAGTTCTGCTTTAGAGGAAAGGTCTGGATAAGAGGTATCTTGGATGTAACTTAACTGCCTTTGCCTGGGGCAGGAATCCTTTATCATAAACACATGCTTGTAATATTCAGAGGAACAATTTCTCAGCTCTGTTATCTACTGCTGCTCCTTTTATGTTCTTATGGCTTGCTATGAGCTTCTGTTTGGGAGGAGAAAAAAGAATTAAGTCTCTTTTGGAGTGACTGGAGTCCTGCACGTGGTTTTGGTGTGATATATTCAATACTTGATGACCCCTTTCTTCTGAAGTGTTCCTCAGCAGCAGCACCTTGTAGGCTGTCTGAGAGCAAGTGGATTTGCCTTCATTGAGCGTAAGTACATGCACATTTTAAAAGGAGATGGAATCATACAGGTGTGGGGAAAGCCTCAGGAGATGAACTCTTACATCTGGAGGGGAAGCCAGAATTCTGCTGGAAAAAAGAGCTGCACCTTTTGACCTTGATGCCACCAGGGTTCTGAAGCAGAATCCAGGATTAGAAGCCAAAGGTGAATTGCTGGCCCAAAGCTGCCATTCACCCTGATGTTCTCTGCCTTTCCCTGGCAGCAGCAGGATAAACATTTCCCCCTCAGAAGAAAGCAGCAGTGGCTAAAAGCTGGAGCCCTGGCCCTGCTGGGCTTGTCCAGAGGCAATGGAGAGCATGTCCCAGGGGAGTGGCAGAACCCAACACTCACAGCTCTCTGCTCATCTCTCCAGCCTCAGCTCAGCTCCAACTCCACTTGCTTTGGTTTTGTCTGTGCCAGTTCCAAGGCACACACATCCCTCACTGAGTGCTTGAACCCCCACAGCACAGGAGGTTCCTCACTTCAGTTTGGATGGTGAGACATGTCCTGGGATTGGCAGAGAGGTTGAAGCACATCCCCAGTAGCTGTTTCACTGTGCTGGGGAGGGGAGAAGACTGGAGCCATGCTGAATGATTTGCCTTTATGGGTATGGGCATGGTAGGCTTGTGTTCCAGATCCCAGAATGGTGAGGGATGGGAGGGACCTCTGGGGATCATCCAGCCCAACCCCCTGCTCCAGCAGGGGCACCCACAGCAGCTTGCCCAGGGTCACCTCCAGCTGCCTTGGCAATCTCTCCCCAGGAGGAGACTCCACAGCCTCTCTGGGCAGCCTGGGCCAGGGCTCCAACACCCTCCCACCAAACAAGCTTCTCCTCCTGCTCAGCTGCAACCTCCTGGCTTCCAGTGTGTGCCCAGTGCCCCTCGGGCTGTCCCTGGGCACCACTGAGCAGAGTCTGGCCCCAGCCTCTTGCCTTCTGTCCTTGAGCTCTTGCTGGGCATTGAGCAGCTCCCCTGTGGGGCTGCTCTTCTCCAGGCTAAGCAGCCCCAGGGCTCTCAGCCTTTCCTCCTGCCAGAGATGCTCCAGTGCCCTCAGCATCTTCCTAGCCTCTGCTGGACTCTCTCCAGCAGTTTCTTGTCTCTCTGGAACTGGGGAGCCCAGAGCTGGCCCCAGGACTGCAGCTGTGGCCTCCCCAGGGCAGAGTAGAGTGGGAGAAGAACCTCCCTGGACCTACTGGTCACAGTCTCCTTCATGCACCCAAGCCCTCAGCACTGATGTTCCCTGACTTCCCTGTGCAGATGTGGAGCCATTCTTATGACTGAGACTCCACACATCTGTCTTCTTGCTCCAATGCAAAATACAAAGGAAGCCAGCAAGGGTAAAGGGAACTCTTTAGAGTTCCTCAGCTGTGGCTTGTAGAACAATCCTGTTGAACACAAAGCCATGTCCCAGGACCAGCCCATCAAAGGGAAAAAGGGAATTTTGGTAGCCAAGATGAAGGGGAGGACAGCATCCTGTGGTGGACAGCCCAAAGCTGAACACTCACAAGATTTCCTTGGGAAATGTGCTATGGTCATGTAGGAGTTTGGGAAAAAAACCCCAGTGCATTTCTATTTCTAGTCATCAAGATAGGGAAAAAGAGAGAGAAAATCCTTTTCTGGAACAAAAGAGCAAAAGAAATCAAAATTCAAGGTCACAGCTAAATAAAACACATGGAAAAAAAAAAAGGGGGAAGCAAGTGTAAGAGGCAACCAGCAGCTGTGGAGATGAAATGAAGCCAATTGTCCCTGACCTCTTCTATCCACACTCTGCAGATGCAGACTCAGACTAACAGGTCTGCAATAATCCCACCCCGACGAGAGGGCCCCCAGGGGCAATACAACCACCTGAGGGGGAGAAGACAAAAGCCAGGCTCAAGTATGTGGTCAAGATTATTGTCCTGACAGGCTGCAGGAAGGTCTTCCTGGAGCCTTCTCTTCTCCAGCCTCAACAACCCCAACTCTCTCAGCCTGGCCTCACAGCAGAGAGCTTCCAGCCCTTAGATCATTGTTGTGGCCTCCTCTGGCCCTGCTCCCCCAGCTCCAGAGATTTTTCAGAGATTAAAAGTGTTCACAGATAAAAGAGTTTGAATTTCTCCTCTGAAGAAAACTCCTCCAAGTTTTGGAATGAGAAAGTTTCCCACCTTTCTGAAGAGGCTGCTGGCAGAGGTAGCTCTAGGCAAGGTGGCCAATTCCTCTTGGCCCTCCTGAAGCAGTGGGTGGGCTTTGCAAAGCCAGGTGGTGGCTTTTCATGTCACCTTTAGCCTTTGGGTCCATGGAATCTTCAGGAGAAAAACCATAAATCAGGACTGGAAATTCCTCAGTTGGCATGCAGAAGAAAATGAGCTGCACAAGGTCAAACCCATCAGGAATGTCATTAGTGCTGAAGCTAGACAATAATAAGGGGGGGGAAGTGCCAGCCAGTGACTGGGCACCTGGGAGAAATGTCACAGAGCCAATATGTGCATTAATTTGAGGCATAGATTGCTCTGACTTGTCACAAGCTGGAGTAAACATAAGGGTGATGCCTCCAGTGGCATCTCAGAGCTCCAAGACTCATGGTCAGAGCCCAGGAATCCTTGCAGCCTGTTTGGATTTGAGGGAGATTTTCAGCTCCAAGCTGCAGCTGTTTATCTTCTCGTCCTCCACTGAGCAGGTTCCCAGGATTTGCATTTCAAGCTTGGCAGAGGGAGAAGAACAACAACAAAAAAGAAAATAGAGAAGGAAAATTTCACCATTACCTGTGAATTTCTGTGCTTTTGTATCAGTTGGGCTGCATGAGGCTGCTTGGGGAAGATAAAAACAGAGAGTGCAGGTTAGGAAAGGAAAACTGCATGGATGGAAAAGGAAGGAGGGAAAAAAGCAGAGAAAAAAGCATAGCTCCTTCTCCATGGAGCTGCTTCCCAGCAGCTCAACCCCTAACCTCTCCAGGAGGTTCTTCCCCCCCAGGTGCAGGACTCTACCCTTGCCCTTGCTGAACTTCCTGAGGTTCCTGTGCCCCAGCTCTCAGCCTGCCCAGGTCCCTGGATGGCAGCACAGCCTGGTGGGGGTCAGTCCTGTGTCTAGTTCATCTTACTGTTATTATTTCCACTCAAGCTGTTTCAGTTTTTTTTCCCACCCCAAAAAATCTCTCTCCTTTATTCCCTTTCCCTTCCCTTTGGGAAGCAGAGGAATTCAGAGACCACCTCCCACTGTGCAGTGCCCAGCCCAGCCCTGAGCCATGTCAACAGCTCAGCAGCACCTGCAGTCCCAAAGCTCTTGCCACTGTCCCATTCTTCACCAGAGACACTCAGAATATCAGGAAGAGACAAAGATCCCAGGACCAGAAAGAATTCTCCTGCTTTTCTGAGCATGACAATTCGGAAGGCTTCCCAAATTTGAATACTGCACATTTGAGCTCCTGCAGTAGTTTGGGTTTGGGGCAGGCACAGCAGGAGCTGGGGAGAGCAGCTGCAGAGCCACAGCTTGTGTTGCTAACTTCACCTCTCAGTGTGAGCAGAAAAAAACTGCTTCTAGAAATTCCAAATTTAGTCTTGGCTGAACAGGTTCCTCAAAACCTTGGAGAGCATGTTCAGATGTGAGTGGTCCCTGGCAAGGAGCTCCAAGTGCCAGCACACTCTGTATCATCTGCTAGGGGATGGTTGGGCTTAGCAGTGCAGGGCTGGAGGGGAGAAAGGCAGGGGAATGAGCCCCATGACTGTCTCAGTGGCAGCAGGTACAGGTGGATCCTCAGAGCACTCTGCCAGAGGTTCATCTGAAGACATTCCCAGACCTGGCTAGACCCATGGAACCTATGTGTGTGGGTGGAGAAGGCACCAGCACAGCTCAGTGCAGCAGGGGGAACTCTTCACCTGCACATTCCACACCCTGCAAAAGCACTTAGCACATGGAACATGATGTGCTCCTGGATACTCCCAACCCTGCCTGCACATCAGTGCCATCAGCCAGCCCTAGATACACAGGAAACAGCCTGGATCCTAAATAAATGACAAGAGGTTATTCTGAGCTAGCTCAGGCAGACTAAGATGGGGCTGAGACCTCGGTGGGATCTTGTTTGTGCTGGGGAGGAGAAGCACCTGGACCTGTCTGACACCAGGGAGCTGCAGACACTGCAGAGCCTCCACTCACCTCCCAGGCTGGTGTCAGCTCCAATGCCAAGTGGTGGGAGTCCAAATCATAGCAAAGGCCATCCTTGTTTGGTCTAATTTGGCAGGTGCTTCACTTTACTGCCAGGAGGTGACATCTGGAGGTGTGGTCACCTGCTTTATCTCCCAGCTGGGCTGAAGCTGAAGTTGTAAGCCTTGCACTGGCATTGGGGATCCCTGAGTGCCTCTGAGAAGCCAAAGTGGAAGGCAAGGAGCATGGCCAGTTACAGTTCCATAGCAGGAAGGGGGGAATGAAGAAGGCACAGGTGTTGTTCAGGTGTAGGTGGCAGAGTGTTGGAGGTTTCCTCTGTCTGTGTGTCTATCCCACAGCTCTCCCAGTCTCTCCCAGCCCATAAAGTGGTGGAGCACTAGAGAAAGGAACATGCTCTCAAGTGGTGACCTCTGACATCAGGTAGCAGACAGAAAGCTGCAGCAGCTCCCACCCTACAGCGTGGCAGGAGGTCTGATGTTCCCCAGGCAGCAGGAAGCACAGGTTTGATGCCTGCTGTGTTGATGGCAGAGTTCCTGGGCTGCACCAGGGAATGTCCTGATGGTGTCTTGAGAAAGGAGAGCCAGCTAATAAAGACAAGGCTTGGGTTGGGGTGGCTTGGGTTTGGGTTCTGGGGGTTTGTTTTCTTAAGCATAGAAAATACTATTGATTCAGCTCAGATGTCTTAGCAAAAGGAACTTTCCCAGCAGTGAGGAGGAGATGAGGGAAGCATGAGATAGCAGCAGCTGCTTCTTTCTGGAGGAAAGAACAAGGAAGCAATGTAGAAGCAAGATTTGTGCTTATTAAAAGATAGCAGCAGGGCTGGAGGCAATGTTTGTCAGACAACAGGCACCAGAGTCTAGTGTGGGCTTTGCCTCTGCTTATCAGAGGGGGAAAATCACAGCTAATGAAGGTGCCATTTGTTCCAGCAAGCCCAACAGCCCATTAAAAATCCTGCCTCCTGGTTCCAGGTAGAAAAAGCAACAAAAGATATTTTCCAGAGGGGTTGGTGGATAGAGATTAATCTAACAGAAGTTTTTCTCTGGGTGCCATCACCAGCAAGCTCCTGGGGTGTGAGGTGTGGAAGGCTGGCCTAAGCCACTCAGGATGGTCACAGGTTAATGTGGGTCAGTGCACTAATTACAATCAGATAATCATATTTCTTGGATAATGAATTGCTGGAGTGTGGCCAGAGAAGGGTGGGGGAGGGTCTGGAGCACAAGGGTTGTGAGGAGCAGCTGAGGGAACTGGGCTTGGTTAGCCTGGAGAAGAGGAGGCTCAGGGGAGACCTTCTCACTCTGCAGCTCCCTGAGAGGAGGCTGGAGCCAGGTGGGGCTTGGGCTCTTCTCCCAGGGAACAAGGGCAAGAGGAAACAGCCTCAAGTTGCGCCAGGGGAGGTTTAGGTTGAACATGAGGAACAATTTCTTCCCCAAAAGAGGTATCAGGCACTGGCCCAGGCTGCCCAGGGCAGTGGTGGAGTCACTATCCCTGGAGGGGTTTCAAAGCCCTGGAGATGTGGTGCTGAGGGCCATGAGTTAGTGGTGACCTGGCAGTGCTGGTTAACAGTTGGACTGGATGATTTTTAAGGTCTCTTCCAACCAAAATGATTCTATTCTCTCCCTACTGCCTCCCAGAACTGTCCTGTAATGATTTCATAGAATCCTAGAATCCTTTTGGTTGCAAAGGACCTTTGAAGGTCATTGCCCTGCTCTTGCTGAGGCCAGTGCTGGGCTGCAGCTGTTGGCAGTTTGGGGTCATCCAGGCCAGCTGAGCTGAGCTGTCTCACAGCTGTCTCCCATCCCCTAATCATTGCTCAGTATAAACAGGGATGTTTGAGGAGCAGAGAGGTTTCTCCTGCACCTCAGGACCTCCAGGTTAGTGGCTTCTGTTCTTTTGCTGGGCTCTCTGTAAATTTTTCTTCTTTATTTTGTTCTTGATGCTGACTCTGGTGTTTCACTAACTCTGGTTCTGTTTCAGCACAAAGGTCTGCTCTACTTCTCCTGAGCCTCCTCCTCTGCTGGGGAAGGGCTATGGGATGATGGAGCAACAGATAGGAGTTTGGTCCCAAATACAGCTTAAATGTTGATAGTCATCTAGTGCAATCCCCTGCAGCCAGCAGGGACATCTGCAACTAGAGCAGGTTGCTCAGAGCTCCAAACAACCTGAGCTGGGATGGTTCCAGGGATGGATGGGACATCTCCCACCTCTCTGGGCAGCCTGGGGCAGGGACATCACTCTCAGGGGAAAAGGTTCTTCCTTTTTNCCTCCTCTGCTGGGGAAGGGCTATGGGATGATGGAGCAACAGATAGGAGTTTGGTCCCAAATACAGCTTAAATGTTGATAGTCATCTAGTGCAATCCCCTGCAGCCAGCAGGGACATCTGCAACTAGAGCAGGTTGCTCAGAGCTCCAAACAACCTGAGCTGGGATGGCTCCAGGGATGGATGGGACATCTCCCACCTCTCTGGGCAGCCTGTGGCAGGGACACCACTCTCAGGGGAAAAGGTTCTTCCTTTTTTCTAGTCAAAATCTCCTCTTTTAGTTCCAAACCATCAGCCCCTGGTCCTGTCCCAACAGCTCCTGCTCAAAACTCTCTCCCCAGCTTTCTTCTAGTCCCTTTAAGTACTGGAAGGCTGCAGGAAGATCTCCCTGGAGTCTTCTTTTCTCCAGGCTCAACAACCCCAACTCTCTCAGCCTGGCCTCACAGCAGAGAGCTTCCAGCCCTCAGATCATTTCTGTGGCCTCCTCTGGTCCTGCTCCACCAGGTCCCTGTCTCTGCTGTGCTGATGACTCCAGAGCTGGCCCCAGCACTGCAGCTGAGGTCTCCCCAGAGCAGAGAGGAGATAAAAAGGCAACTTGAGGTTAACTTATTTTCTTCTAAACTCTTCTCAGGTTATGGTTCCCTGCTGAGCTAGGTCCCACTGCCAGAACCTGCTTGGCTCCAAGGTAGGACTTCTCTATGCTCTTTATCCTTGCCTGCTGTCCTTGGACAGCTTCTAGCCTTGTGTCCTGCTAGCCCTTTCCCTGTGCCTTCCCTGGTGTTCCTGTGCCCTCCCCACCAAGCACTGCAGAGCCTGGGGTCACAAGGTGCTTTCTCAAGGACTTGGGAAGATGCAGAGCAGTCTTCCTGACCAGAGTAAGACTTTTACCAGACAAATGCCCTTTTCCCCTTCAAAAAGCAAAGGAACAGTTAGGAACAATACAGCCAAAATGTTTTATTTGGGCAATACAAATACAATCAAATCAAAAATATCACAGATTTTCATACATTAGTAAGAAGTTACTGTACACTGGGACAGTTGCCATTGGTTGGGGTTGGTTTTGTGGTGTTTTTTCTTTGTGTTTTTTTTTTTACAGCTAACAAAGCTTTACCTCTTATTAAAATGTATTTTCCTCTCACATAAAATATACACTTTCCACTGACATCATACACCTCTCTGGGTGAGGAACAGGGCACAGACAATGCACAACAGAGGCCACCTTCTCTAAACCCATACAAAGGAGTACATAGAAGCAAGAAGACACTGGGTTATCCTACTAGGCTGCAGCCCTCACATCTCATAGTCTGTGGCTACTCAAAACACACTCCATGCATCCTAAAAAAAGGCTGTACATCAGCTTGAAGGTTGGGCTTGGCAGATCTGAGCCTTAGTTCCACACAGGACTTGGTGGTGTTCTAGACATGGACCTTGACTGTTCCTTCATGCTCACAGCTGTGGTTCCTAACCCTCCCCTTTCCAAAGCTGGAGCTGAGGCTGAGATGGTTGGGTTTTTTTGCAGGAGGACACCATGGCAGGTGGTGCTTTGATGGCTCCAGGTGCCCTGTGGGCAGGCAGGCAGCTCTGTTTGCTTGTGACAAGCATCTGCCATGAAACCCTTGATCTCCTGGAGTTAAAGGAGCTCTTGCCCCTGACTGCAGGGGAAGCAGATTCTGAACCCTGCATTTGGGGTTGTATTTCCCTTACCATTAGCACAGTATAAAAGGAAAAGAGGGAGGGGAGGGGAAAATTCCATGAAGGAGGTGTCCTACCCATGCTGCAGTAAAGAGATCACCAGCAGCAAGCATCACTCTCATGTAAGGCTTCCATAAGAGCTTCCCTGGGGGCTACCAACAACCCTTCCTTCATCTTCATTTCCTGCTTTAATTTGGAGAACAGATGCAGGAAATAAATATCCTCATCCCTACAGGCTCTGGCTGAGGTTGGGAAAGAATTAGGGGCTCTGTTGGCTTCAGGTTAAAGTAACTAAGCATCAAGAAAGAAAAAATCTCTATTTTCTTGTTAATCCTGGGTGAAGTTCTGGTTTTAACCTGGAACAGAGTTACCAAGGGACTTTGAAAAAGGTTTTCTATAGATTTTAAAGAAGTTTGTTTTTCTTTCATTGCAAACAGAAAGATCTGCTGGGTTCCTGAGGCAGAGACTCCATCTACTGTAGCATTGCTCTTGTCATGGGCTTTCTTGGCTTGAGTCCTTCCCAGCAGGCACCAGCACCTCTTCCAGGTGCTGACCAACCCCCAGCGTGGCTGTGGCTGGTGTCTGAGCTTTTGAAGGAGCCATGGTCTGGGAAAGACCAACCCAAGCCTCTATCTCAAGGCACCTTGCAGACCTCAGCTTCTCTTTTTGCACAGGTTGCTGCCAGGTCCTGCTGCCAGGATGGCTTCATCCAGAACCACCCTTCCTACCTCAGCTCAGCACTGGGGAGAACATCCCCTGCTAGGGCTTCTTCAGCTACCTTTGGGGAGGGAATTGTTCCTCTTCCATCCTCATAAATAAGGCATCTGTTTAAGTTAGTTACTGTAAACCACTTCTTGAAAACTAAAATCCTCACCATATGTGAAGATGACACCTTGAGATGATCCTCTGGAGGTGGCACCTCACTGTATCTTGAGATGACATCCTGAGATGATCATCTGGAGGTGACACCTCACTGTAGCTTGGGGTTGCACCTCCAGATGATCCTTTTAAGATCACCTTGAGATGACACCTCACCATATATTGAGATGATCACCTTGAGATCATCGTGTGATGACACCTCACTGTCATCTTGAGATTGATTTAGAGATGAATATCAAAGAGGAGTAGACACACAAGCATCCTTTTCTCCTTGTAATACAAAGTACAACCTGGAACTTGATCCTGGAACAAAACACAATTCTGAACAGAGGCAACATCAACATAGGGAAAAGTAACTCACCCCCCTCCCTTTGCTTGTGCATTGGCTGTGTTAAGATGGCTTTATCTTCTCTGTGGTTAATGGTCACTTGGTGAGAGGAACCAGAGCATGTTCACATCACCCAGAGCCTCACTCACACCACTGCTGTGGGATGAGATCCCTGTGGTATGTGAGGACCTGCATGGTGGCTCTGTCAGGCTGGAGGTGAGTGGGTTGGGAGGTTGGGAAATGCACTGGCCTGGCTGCAGGCTGGGTTCACTCCATCAGCCCTTGGTAGGAGCTTTGGGAAAGTGCTTTCTGAGCTGCTGAGGGATGATGCTTAAGCAGGGTTTGATGCAGTTGGAGTCACAGTAGGCATGGGAATGTGTTCCTGCAGCAGGGCAAGGTGTGACCAGTGGACTGAGGTGAAGTCTAGCTCCTCAGACTCACTTGGCTTATGCTGCTACCAGCTAGAAGCAAGCTGGAAGCCAAACAAATACAGTATCTGATCTAGGGACAAGATGTTGTAGCTTGGGCTTTTTGATCAGCAGAAGACAAAGGTGGGCTGGGGGAAGCCTGGCTCTGACACTGTGAGCTGCACATTGTACACAAGTAGTTCAGCTTTGTTCTTACATTGACTCTGTCATTTGGGCAATAATTTACTGCCCATGGACAAAATGGGGCAGGATTTTGTCTCTGTTACTTGATCTGCCCTGGAGTAAATCACAGCATTATCTGCTGACATCTGCCAGTAGCTCAGCTAAACCTTTCTAGTTCTGAAGCTCACGAGAAGTAGGTTGCTGGAGTTGATTGTTGTTCAGTCTGGTGGTTAAGAAAATCAGAACAAGTTTAATTAATCTAAATTAAGCTGAGGTTTGGGGAATGGTAGGAAACTAATTCCTTCCACAGTGAAGCAGTGTCTGGGGCATCCTTTATACATCTAATCCTGCTGGTAGGGTTTTCTATCCATGCCTGGGGTCCGAGGAGGTGACCATGCTGCTGTCCTTGTGTTCCTAGTGTGCCTCTCATCCAGTGAGCTCAACTGTTGGAAACATAATGCTTAGTAATAACTGTTTTCCTGTGCCCCTGATCAGCAGCCAGACACCTCTGTCTGTAGGTTGGCTTCTGTTCTTTTCCATATTGCATTCAGCTTTGGGCTCCTCACTCCAAAGAGGACATGGAGGTGCTGGAGTGTGGCCAGAGAAGGGCAAGGAAGGTGGGGAAGGGTCTAGAGCACAAGTGTTGTGAGGAGCAGCTGAGGGAACTGGGCTTGCTTAGCCTGGAGAACAGGAGGCTCAGGGGAGACCTCACTCTCTGCAGCTCCCTGAGAGGAGGTTGGAGCCAGGTGGGGCTTGGGCTCTTCTCCCAAGTGATAGGACAAGAGGAAACAGCCTCAAGTTGTTCCAGGGGAGGTTCAGGTTAGATATTAGGAAGAATGTCTTTCCCCAGAGGTTTATCAGGCATTGGCCCAGGTTACCCAGGGTGGTGGTGGAGTCACCATCCCTGGAAGGGTTCAAAACCCATGGAGCTGTGGTGCTTGTGGCCATGGTTCAGTGGTGACCTGTCAGTGTTGGGTGGGTGGTTAGACTCCATAGCCTCAGAGGGCTTCTCCAGCCAGAATGATTCTGTGATTGTCTCTTTCCATGTGGTGGTTCAGCAGAATGAAAATAAGAAGGGGAGCCCAATATTTGCCCTGAGTGCATTAGGGAGGTTCATCAGTAAACCCAACTCCAAGGTGGCAAATGTCTCCTGGGGGAGTCAGCACTGGGGGGATAAAGGCAAAGTTTTGCTTCCTCAGAGAAAATCCAGGGGCTTTGGGTAGTGAGCACAGACTTGCAGAAGAGCTGTGCTGAGAGGACAACATGATGATGGTTTCTAGAGCCTCTCTGGAAGCATGGGGGCCATGGTTTCACAGGTGAGTTCCCAAAAGTTGGCTTTTCCTTTTTTCTTTTGGTCTTATGCAAATGGGGTTTGTGCTTTCCTTAAACCTTTCTGGTTTTGTCTTTATTTTAATTAGAGCATTTCATTTTTGAGCTATTTGTTCTTGCATCCCCTGTGTCAAAGCTGGCAGCTTCCCTCTCAAATACTTTTATTGAGGGAATACTTCTAGACTTGCTTCACCTAGAGTTTATTCTGCAGCAAGAATACTGCTTTTTTGCAAAAAAAGCTTATTTTTAACATTTAAGATCTTGGATGAGTGGAGAAACATTTTTATTCATCACCACCATGGAAAGGGGACCCTGCTCTCAGCTTTTGCACAGCAGCCTGATGTGATGAGGTGCTCTGAAAAGCCCAAGGGGTCAGGCTCCAGCTATCCCCTCAATTCTTTTCTTCTGTAATTGTTAAGGGTCACTTTTAATGAGCTCTTTGTCTAATAAACACTATTTCAGTTGACATATACTCAGGTTCTTCCACCTGGCAATCTCACAGACCATGCTGCACTGGAAGCTGAAGGTTGCTTCTGTCCATGTGCCAGGGACTGTCCTCCCCATATCAGGCCTGGTGCTCATATCAGCTGTGACCAACAGAAAACTCCATCATCATCATCATCTGCCTGCTAGGTCCTGAGCCTCCACCTCCCTGAAGAGGTGAAGCAGTGACACCTTGTTTTGTCATGCCAGGGCTGTGTCACCTGGGGAGGTACCACATCATCCCTGTCCCCTCATCTTCCCCTGCCTGCAGAGAAGGCATGGAGCCACAAGCCAGCACTAATTCTCCAGCAGTGGTTGGATTCATCTGGGTGAAGGACTGAACAAATGTTCACTTGCTGCACTGCTGCCTGACATGGCAGCTTTTCTGTTCTGAGCTGGTGGAAAATGCCAAGCTTCCCCTCAATGCTCCTGGGACCTTATTTGCCTCTAAGGAGCTTTGCCACCAAAAGCTCTAATTGTTCTGAGTGATTTCCAGAGAGGAGCCTCCTGGTGTGAGACCTGCCAGAGCTCACAGCATCCTGGTATCCACAGGGGTCACTGGTCCCAGTTTGCTAGGAACATCTCATTCTTACACAGCAAACTCATGCTGCATGAAGGGCAAACATCTCCAATCTGCCAAAACAAAGGCTGCAGCCATGGGGGTCTCTGGGCATTGAAGTCCAAACTTAACATACAACAACTGTGTCCAGCTCTGGAGTCCTCAGCACTGCAGAGATGTGGAGCAGGGCCAGAGGAGGCCACAGAAATGATCTGAGAGCTGGAAGCTCTCTGCTGGGAGGCCAGGCTGAGAGAGTTGGGGTTGTTGAGCCTGGAGAAGAGAAGGCTCCAGGGAGACCTTCCTGCAGCCTTGCAGTGCTTAAAGATGAGGCTAGAAGAAAGCTGGGGTAGACTTTTGAGCAGGAGCTGTTGGGACAGGACAAGGGGTGATGGTTGGAAACTAAAAGAGATGTAGACTAGAGAGAAGGAAGAAATTGTTGCTGCTGAGAGTGGTGAGAGCCTGTCCCAGGCTGCCCAGAGAGGTGGGAGATGTCCCATCCACCCCTGGAGCCATCCCAGGTCAGGTTGTTTGAAGCTGTGAGCAACCTGCTCTAGTTGCAGCTGTCCCTGCTGGCTGCAGGGGGTTGGACTAGATGACCTTGAAAGTTCCTCCCAACCCAACCCATTTTCTCTCTATGCTCTCCATTCATTACCTAGGATATCAGGGCTTGCCATGACAAGGAACTGATTTGCTGTCAGTGCAGCACGTGGGAGTGTGCTGCAGGGATGGAGCTGATGCACATGGCTTAGAAAGGGCTTTAGCTTTGTGACCTGAGTTAGTTCTTCTCTTGGCTGTATTAATTTTTTTGAAAGGGAGGCATTAGCAACATGGAAACTTAGCTTTGATCTTGTTTTTGGAGCTGTGTAATCAAGAGCTGGTGCTTGATAGCTCAGATTGGGCTTTATCTGTCAAGCTTGGCTAAGCTTTTAGAAGCTAAGGAGGAGATTAGGTTCTGAACATGGGCTTCATATCCCAGCCCCTTATGCAGATCAGCTGAACAGAGAAGACAACATTCTGCTCCCTGGGTGCACCACGAAATAGACACAAAATGAAGGAGCAGTAACCATTAAGAAGAAGAAAAAAAAGGACATCAAATCCCTGGGAGAGCTGTTTTCCCTCTCCTCATAATGGCCAAGGCTGTTAACAGGATTTCTAATGGAGGTTTTATGCTCTTCCCTAGGAGTATGTTACTAATAAAAGTCCTGTTTTGTCATATTTTATGTATTTATTTTCAGGGTGTAAAGATGTAGCAGGCATCTTGGCAGCTAGGAGACACTTGGCCTGCAGCTGCAGAAGCCTGGGTGAGCTGCTTCACCACAGCCACTGGGCTTAGTTAGCCTGGAGAAGAGGAGGCTCAGGGGAGACCTTCTCACTCTCTGCAGGTCCCTGAGAGGAGGCTGGAGCCAGGTGGGGTTGGGCTCTTCTGTCAAGTGATAGGACAAGAGGGAACAGCCTCAAATTGTGCCAGGAGGGGTTTAGGTTGGATATTAGGAACAATTTCTTCCTGGGAAGGGCTGTCAAGGCCTGGCCTCCACTCAGGGCAGTGGTGGAGTCACCATCCCTGGAGGGGTTGGAAAGCCCTAGAGCTGTGGTGCTGAGGGCCATGGGTTAGTGGTGACCTGGCAGTGCTGGGTTAACAGTTGGCCTTGATGTTCTTAAAGGTCTCTTCCAAGCAAAACAATTCTGTGGTTCATTCTTCTGAGCAAGAGCTACTAGAAAGGCATCATTAAACTTGACATCTTCTGCAAATAAAGGAAGAGTTTATCCTGAAGAGTAAACACCTTTGGAATACTCCAGAGGGGTGTCACTGTTGGGGGCATTAGCTGTCTGATCTCTGGACATCCACCAGCACGTTGAAACTGGTCTTGGCTTTTACTTCTATAATTTCATTTGCTTCATTGTTGCTTTGTTATTTTTATTTCATTAATTTTCCTTTTACAAGTTGAACTTCATTCCATTGCATCTTTCATTGCCAAGCCATGGCACAGAGCAGCTCCCCTGGCAGCTGCTGAAGGGGCAGCTTGCCCAGAGCCAGGCTGGCTCTCTGTGATGTGGCAGGCAGACATCTGCTTGACAAGAGGAGGATGAGAAACAGAGCTTCATTCCCTCAGCTGGACAAATATCATCTCTTTTATCTGGTGGGAAGTTCTGGTTTATCATTTTGCCCTCCAGAGATGTCTGCCCTGGAGAAGAGGAGCAGGGTGGTGGAGCCTGGAGCAGCTGCAGCATCTGCTGTCCCTTGGTGTCCCTGGGGTCAGGGTTATGTTACCTTTGCTCATTTCTTTTTCTAGATAGCTAAATATTTACAAGAAAATCTCTCCTTTGAATCACAACCCTCACTTGGCCTCCAGGGAGCATGTCAGACATGGGTGTGGATGTAGAGCAAGGCATTAATGCAGCCTGATTATTGTATTTATTCCAGTTTCACTCTTCACAGATCAGCACAAAGCCAGAACCACTTCACACTTCCCAATAAATCACCTTCAAAGCACATTTTTCACTGCTTGTCTGCTGTTCTGAGCTATTTTTAGCCCTGGGAGGGGTAGTATCACTCAGGCATCAGGGGCTTTTTAATCCTGAGCTTTGTGCTGCAGGACAGGGTTGTTCTTTGAAATTATCTCATGATCCTAGAAGCAAAGAATGATGGAATCATGATGGTTAGAAAAGTCCTTTAAGGTCATCAGGTCCAACCATTACTATGCTCACCACTAAAACATGGCCCCAGGCATCACATCTCCATGTTTTCTGGACACCTCCAGGGATGGCGACTCCATCACCTCCCTGAGCAGCCTGGGCCAATGCCTGAGAACCCTCTGGGGGAAGAAACTCTTCCTAATATCTAAACTCAACCTCCACTGGTGCAGCTTGAAGCTGGTAGAGGTTGAGGGCAACCTAGGCTGCAGCTATCATGAGATGGTAGAGGTCAGGATCTTGTGTGGTAGGAACAGAATACCAGGTAGGATCCCAACCCTGCACTTCAGTAGGGCCAGGTTTCAGCTTCTCAAGAAATTGCTAGGGGAAATCTCCTGGGACAGGGTACTAGAAGATAAAGGGGCCCAAGAGAGTTGGTTAACATTCAAGGACCACTTCTTCCAAGCTCATGATCAGAGCATCCCAACAGGAGCAGTCAGCAGGGGTTTACCAAGGGGAAGTCATGTTTGACCAACAGATAGCCTTTGATGAGGACATAACCTGTGTCTAGTGGAGTCCCTCAGGGGTCAGTACTGGGACCAGTACTTTTCAATCTATTCATTACTGACCTGGATGAGGGAACAGAGTGTGCTCTCAGCAAGTTTGCTGATGACACTAAACTGGGTGGAGTGGCTGAGTGAGTTTGGTTGTATGGAAAGTACTCAGTGCTTTATACTGTTAATTGAGAAGCTTGAACCTGTCACGAGGACCACTCTAGCAGCTGCTGATCTAGAAGAACAGAGTAAGTAGCCAAGCTGACCACTCTGTGGCATGGTTCATGTGGTGGTTGGTGCTGCAGCCAACATTCTTCTGGCTGGAGAGAAAACAGTAAAGCTGAAAGAAGTACCACTGTCATAGAATCACAGACTGCTTTGGCTTGGAAAGGACCTTCAAAAGTCATCTACTGCACTCCCCTGCAGCCAGCAGGGACATCTGCAACTAGACCATATTGCTCACAGCCCCAAACAATCTGGCCTGCAATTGTTCCAGGGATGAATGGAACATCTCCCACCTCTCTGGGAAGCCTGGGCCAGGATCTCACCTCCCTCAGTGTAAAAAATGTTTTCCTTAGATCTACTCTAAATCTCCTCTTTTAGCTTCAAACCATCCCAACAGCTCCTGCTCAAAAGTCTGTCCCCAGCTTGCTTCTAAGCCTTTTTTTGGAAGGCTTCAGGAAGGTCTCCCTGGAGCCTTCTCTCCTCCAGGCTCAACAACCCCAACTCTCAGCCTGGTCTCACAGCAGAGAGCTTCCAACCCTCACATCATTCCTATGTCCCCTCTGGCCCTGTTCCCCCAGCTCAGTGCTGAGGATTCCACAGCTGGACACAGCACTGCAGGTGAAGTCTATTCCCCTCTAGACTGGTTGAAACACTAATGACTGAAGCCTGCCCAGGCTGAGCATGGCTGGTACACATGAAGGCACTGGAGTGCTGGCACACTTGCATCCTTCTGAAGCGAGTGGTGGCAGGTGAGAGGCACACCTTGCTCCCCCAGACAGGAAAAGATGTGAAGCCTATCTAGTGGGGTCTTCATTAGCATTGCTCCAAGCCAAGCATGCCTCCCTCCCTTCAGATGATGCTCTGGTAGGGCTGCAGGTCCATCTTTTGTTGGTACCTGACCTGCTCCACTTCTCCTGCCCTGTCCCCTGTGTTCTGACACAAGGGTTGGCCTTCGTGGAGGCAAGTGCTTTCAAAGCTCTTGGCCACCACGTGCAATTTGTAGAGACAACCACATCACTGCTGCATTGTTGGGCATGCAGAAGCATCACCCCAGGCTGCAGCCTGAAGGCACTGTAGCTCCATGCCCCCTGAAGCTAGCAGCCTTTGCCCAGCATGACCTCCCACTGCTGCTGCTACTGAAGCCAGTAAAAGGTTCCAAGTCCTTACAGCTGCTATGTTTTTTCCCTGCTGCATGAACCACATTCTTGCAGTGAATTGACAACAGTTTGGTTTCCCATGGTCCAACACTGAACACCAGCAGCACCCCAACCACACCAAAGCAGGTGAAGCATAGAGGCTGCTGTTGGGTTTGAAGGCCATTTTTGAGAGAGAAGTGCTGCTGAGCTCTAAGGATCTGCAGAAGGTCATGTCCTACCTGTTTTGTGCCTCACCTAATTGTTGATCAGCAGCCAGTGTGATGTGTGACAGGAGTGTTCACAGGTGAGCTCTGATGCCACTTCACACTCCTGATGGTCTCATATTTAAGGCAGCGCTGAAAGGATCCTGAGTAATTCTTCATGCAGATCATTTCAGTGCCAACAGCAAGCAAGACCCTACAGGAAAAACACTAGTTCTTCAGCTGGTGCCTGTTGGATTATTTCACTATATTATTCATATCACTTCTTTATTCTACTGCATTAAAATGATATCTGTTGATGGAAAAGTGCTCCTAGAACATATTAGCATTTGACCAGAATAAGGTCTTTAATTCAGCAGGCAAGCCTTGACAACCAGGCACACATTATGCCTCCTCCACAGCATTTACTTGTCATTATAGTTGCCTACATCTATTATTTTGTTGATGATTATGGATGAAAATCAGCAGAAGAACTTCATGCACGATAAAAACCCCAGTTGGCCACCATCTGAGAAGGAGGGGGAACAGGGCATCAGCAGAGGGCTTGGCTTGCAAGTGGTAAACTCTCTGTTTGGAAACTGTCTTGGGAAAATTAAGGATTCTGTTCAGGCTCCTGGTACTCCTTGCAGCGTGGCAGAAACCTGATGCCTTCCAGGCTTTTCTCCTCTGCTCTGATTCCTGCACCTCTCTCAAGGCTTCACTGACCAAGGGAGTGAAGGGAGGTGGAGGTTAAGCTCACAAGATGTGTTTTCCAGCCATTTTCTGTCTCCTTGGCTTGGCTGAGTCAGAAGGGGGAAGGACCACATTGGTTTTTAGCATCATTGCCTCTACCAGACAACTGACTGATTGCTGTGGGGGACCAGACCTGTGTGAGCCACAAACTGATTCCCTGCAGGATGTAAAGATCATCTCAGGTGGCACGGTCCTCCTGTCCCCTGGGCATTGCCATGGTGCTACACTAACTGCCCCAGCAACATCAACCCAGCATCATCAGTCATCAAGTAAAAGATCTTGTGACCTTGTGCTCCCTAAGCTCAGGCTCTTGAAGTGTTGCAGACCTTGTCCATGGGCTGGAGTACGCAGAGGTGATTAGATTTACCTGCTGTGAATGATCACCTATGGGTTTGTTGAGGAGGAGGAAGGGAGAGGTACCATGGGAGAGAAAAGATGTTACAGAAAGAGAAAAAGAGGGAGTTTGTTTTTTCCCCTGGACTAACTGGATGCTGAATCATCTGAAGGTCTTGCTGGGGAATTCTTACTTTTTAGATAAAAAAAAAAGCCAAGTAATCTAAGCTGATTCAGGTTGAAGTATGAATTGAGCTTTCCATGGTATTACAGTCATAGATCAGTTAGTTCTTTAGCTGGCTGATCATCCTGACCATATGTCCTGGCTTGGGCTAGAACAGATCTAATTCTGTCCGGGGGTTTGGCTTCCCAGCTGGGTCTCTGCTCAGGGAGGCACTTTCTGGAGTTACTGGAGTATTTCTGCAGCCAGTGTCTGCTGCTGGCAGGGACAACACTTGATGGGGAGAGTTCCTGCCAAGGCTGGGGGTGCAGGGAGTCAGAGGTGGCACCTGCAGGGAGGAGGGGACAGGAGAGGTGACCCTGAACTGACCAACAAGGGATTCCAGCCCATGGATGTCATAGTCAGGAGAAAGCTGAGGGATCCTGAGGGCCAAGCTGCTGCTTCACTGGCCAGGGTCCCAGGAGGACTCTGTCCTTCTGCCTTTGATCCTGATCCATGTGTTCCTGCCTCCAGCTGCTGGATCCAGCTCCCATCTTCTGCTCCGTGCAGTCTGGGACTTCTCCAGTGCTGCCCCAGCATCAGTGGTGACAGTGATGTTTGAGATTGCTTTGTATCTCTTTGTATCTAGTTCATGTTACTGTTATGGCTTCCACTCAAGCTGTTACAGTTTCCTTTCCCAACACGTCAGTTTCTCTCCCCTATTCCCTTCCCCTCCCTTTGGGAAGCAGAGGGCTTCAGGGAACATCTCTCGGTGTCCAGTGCCCAGCCCTGACCCTTGACACCATATCTAAAAGCTGTTCTATGAAACTGAGCAGTAATTAATACAATCACTTGATAGCCAGAAGCTCATCCCTAGAGCAGCTCTGCCTATTCCAGGAGCACTTGGCCTCCCTGGCACTGCCTTTCTCCTCTTATCTCCTGCAGTTTCTGTGCTGGCTGATGGCACCCAAACAGGTGAAGGACTGAGGAGTTCAGGTGTTGGGTGAAAGGAGAGATCCAGATGGAGCCTGAAGATCCATGTGCTTTAACAGCCTACTCCAACAGAATGTGTGGGAAGAAGCTTGGAGGAGGCTAAGAGGAGACCTCATCATGGTCTAGAGCTTCCTGATGAGGGGAAGCAGAGGGGCAGGAGCTGATCTCTTCTCTCTGGTGACCAGCAAGAGGACCTGAGGGAATGGCATGAAGCTGTGCCAGGGGTGGTTTGGGTTGGATATTAGGTTTGATTTGTCTCCCTTCTCCTCCCTAGTAAGTCCATCTGCCTTTCATAGTACATTTGTAGTTAAGAGAACCATAAATGACATCTCACCACACTTAACTCTCAGGGTGGTGAACTCCTCTGGTTGCTCATGGCCATTCTGGTCCTTCACACAAGTCTGCTTATTGTCTAAGGGACAGGAAGGTTGTGATGCTGCAGTGATGTCCCCACTTGGAGAAGATGAAGGTCTAGCCAGGCTTCTATAGGAAGCCACAAAGATACCATAGAGCTCAAGAAGCTCCTTTGAAGAGTGGAAGAAGGAAAGAAACTGGATGAGTTTTACCCAGAAGGGCTCTGGTTGCCAGTGGCACGTGGCAGAGGAGACACAACATGGTCCTGCAGCCCCAGCCAGGCAGCCACCCATGGTGATGCTCATCTCCAGGCTGAGGTGGTGATGGGTGAGGGATGGCATCACCCCAGGGATGGAGCATCCCATGCCAGCCTCATCTCCTGGACTGGGTCCTCACTCCCTGCAGGGTGAAAACAGAGGCAAAGGAAACCTTGTTCTTTCTGTGGGCTGAGAACCTCTGCTGTAGCACTCTGGAAGGTCACTGACTGTTTTAGGTAGCTCCTCACTTTCTTGCTGTGAGAGATTTCTGGAGTTAATGATGAAATCTTCAGTATTAAATATTCAGGAACACTTTATTTTGGAATACTTCAGGTTTAATTTAGGTTCTTTGAAATTTTAATATCTGGCTTTAATATTTAATGCTACCCTGACACGAGTACAGGAATTTAAAGCCTGTTCTTTGAAGGAAACAAGTCCTGGAATTCTTCATGGAAGAGAGTGAGATGGAGAGGTGAGGAGAGGCTCTGGCTCTGCCTTAAAATGCTGGTTTATTCCTGTGGATGTTGGTTGGACTTGATGATCTCAAGAGGTCTCTTCCAACCTTGATGATTCTGTGGTGTTTGGGCACTGTAATGTTGCTAAACAAAAATGTTCTTTTTGCACTTCTCTTGCTAATTAACACAGACTCAGGGATGGAAGTTTTTCTTCTCTTTCCTTTTTCCTAATTATCAAAGACCAGAGAGTTCTCCAGAGCAGCAGAGTGGTTTGGGCCTTCTTTTGCATCCTGCTCACCATCAGCAAGCAGTGCTAGGACTTCATTGTGTCCTGGGACCTGCATTGGTTTTCAGTGAGCTGTGATGCTGAGGAAACACTCAGGGAGTTCCCTGGAGCTCCACAGAGGATAAAAGGCAGAAGACACATGGATCTGGGCAGTGAGTGGGACAGAACTCTATGTCACTCAGGGGGAGAATGAACATGTTATCCTTGCATGGTTTGTCTAATGGTGTGATGATGACCAGGTCACTCCTGGGCAACACCAGCTACTTAGTGGGGGTGGTGGATCCTGGGGAGATGTCTGGGCAAAGGCTGTGGCTGTGTCCTCCCTGTGCATGGAGAAAAAGGCTCAGGGGAGACCTTCTCACTCTCTGCAACTCCCTGAGAGGAGGCTGGAGCCAGGTGGGGATTGGGCTCTTCTCCCAGGGAACAAGTGATAGGACAAGAGGAAACAGCCTAAGGTTGTGCCAGGGAAGGTTTAGGTTGGCCATGAGGAACAGTTTCTTGATGGCAAGGATTGTCAAGGCCTGGCCCAGGCTGCCCAGGGCAGTGGTGGAGTCACCATCCCTGGAGGGATTTCCAAGCCCTGGAGATGTGGTGCTGAGGGCCAGGGGGCAGTGGTGCCCTGGCAGTGTTTGGTTAATTGCTGAACTTGATGATCTTCAAGATCTCTTCCAACCTAAATGGTTTTGTGATTCTATGATTAAAGTGAACATTTTCAGTGCTCTGGTTTCTCACAGGACCCATGGGAGCAGAGCAAGAGACCTGCAGGAGAAGGTGCAGAAACATGTGGCCAGGAGCTGCCATGCCATGACCTCTGCCTCTCCCTGTCTCCTGTTGAGCTGCACCTGAGGACTGCAGAGAGGGTGAAAGGACTCAGAGATCTGATCTACCTTAGGTACTACAGTGGAGAAAAGTGTCAAGATGTGACCTGAAATGGCAGTGTTGGTTGTTTGACATCTTCCTGTGGTTGGACTAAATGATGGTTGTAGGTTCCTTCCAGCTGAAAAGCCTGCTCTGGGCCAGTCTGCTCTGGGCCAGTCTGGTCTAGTCTTGTCTTAGTCTATTCTTTGTTGTGTGTTTTTGTTTTGAGGGGATGTCCATCCTCTAGAAGTAATCCTGTGTTCTCCAGGGGCTGTGGTGGGTGGGAAAAGGTGGGGAGGGAGAGGTCCTGAAGACCACCCTGAGTGTGTGAGGTGTGTGCAGCAGGAGGCTCCTGTACAGGTAGGGTGGAGATGGGAACAGTGGAGAAGTGATTGTAGAGTGAACCTTGAGTCAAGCTCTGTTCCTCCTCCTGCATTGACTTTGCTGAACTCATCTTGGCTTGGGTTTTGTCCCTCAGAAAGCAGAGAGACCTGACAGTAAACAGACAGACCAGGCCAGGTGAGCAAGGAAGAACTGAAGGCTTGAAGGAGTTGTTAAAGAAGTGAAGCCTGCCAAGGGCTGAGGATGGAAATTCATTAGCTCCAGGCTGACTAAGTGACTCTGATTCTCTTCTAATGTCAGAGCTCTGCCAGCTTCTGAAGGAGCAGATGTGCACACAAGATGGATAGCTTCAAATTGTCAAAATACTGAGGTTTGGGGCTTTTATTTATTTTATTTTTTTTTTTACTTCAGTGCTTATCTTTTTTTCATCTAAAATAAATCCAGATTGTGCATAGCCTAGGAAACAAAATGCCAATGTTTGGTGAGGGGGAGTGTTTATTTACCAGGTGGCTTATGGAGCAAGTGGCTGACTCTCATGAAAATCACATTCCTGGAGTATTCTGCAGAGCAGCTGAGAGCAGGAAGGGCATGGCTGGGGGTGATCACTTTATATGGGCTTGGGATAGGTTGGTTTAATTAAGAACATCTGCAGGAGCACTTGGCCAAGTGCATTTGCATATATTATTGACTCAGAGTTGGGTGCTGCATCTTGGAGCCAGCCCCTCCCCTGTCAGATGGCAGGATGTGTTTGCAGGGGCACAGTGCTGCTGCAGAGCCCTGTGCTGCCAGAAGGGACAAGTGGTCAGTCTGAGGGACATCAAGTCCCTCTGAACAGGAGGAGAGGTGCCAGAGCCCTGGTCCAGGCTGCCCAGAGAGGCTGTGGAGTCTCCTTGTGTGGAGAGATTCCCAAGGCAGCTGGAGGTGACCCTGGGCAAGCTGCTGTGGGTGCCCCTGCTGGAGCAGGGGGGGTTGGACTGGGTGATCCCCAGAGGTCCCTTCCAACCCTCAGCATGCTGGAGTCTGTGACTCCCAAGTTCAGCAGATAGATTCAGCAGGTTTTCCTGGTGGCCACAGCACAGGGGCTGAGGAGAGCAGATCGTTCTGCAGCAGGGGACCTGCCCATCTTTAAGCCTATGTCAGGAGTATTTTGGTCACACACTCTTTACTCCCTTTTCCTGTTCGCTAACCTTTTCCAGAGTGCCAATCCTGTGTTTCAACAGGAGGCCAGAGCCCTCAGATGATTATTTTTTTCAGAAGAATTAAGTGTCTTTATCTAAAACTCTTCTGGAGGGAAACACCAAGCCCAGAGCACTCCCTAGGGCCCCTGGATGCCACCACCTTTCTTGCTGAGGAGCTGGAGGTGCATCTGCCACAGGAGTGGCTGTGCTGGGGAGCTGGGTCACTGAGGGTGATTAGCTTCAGGAAATTAATTGTTTAAATGTGCTCTCTTCCATCTGTGGCCTTTTGCAAGCAGGTGCTTAAGGCACTGAACCAGAGGCACTTAGCAGAACTCCTGGGACAGAACTGAAGATCCTGTAAAGACTCAGGGAGTCTTTTTCACTCTGTTTCATCAGCAGGGGAGACACCCCTGGGATCCAGCCCCTGCTGCTCTGCTGCATCCATCTAAAGCCATGGCTGGAAAGAGGCAGCCACCACAGCCCATGTTGGAGGACAGCAGCATTTCCATGTCCAGCTTGGGGAGGAAGGTTCTGGTGAGTTGGGGAAAGATCCCAGAGATTTTAGGTTGGTTTAGCTGGAAATCAGAGTCCTGCTGGAGAGCAAAGCTGGGAGTGCTGACTCAGCACAGAAGGTGTAGCATCTCATCTCTGTTGTCCTAGTTGGCTGTTTGACTGATGCTTTTCTTTTGAAAGTCCCTCTGATAGGTTAGGAGCTCAGCTGAAGCTGCAGCCTCCTCATCCTCCTCTGCCTTCCCCTTCCCTGTGGCTGGGAAGAGATGGGGACCAGGAGAGAGGAGAGTAAGAGATGGAGGTCATGAGGTGGTGACCATGGGACAGGGGCTAAGGGAAAGGGATCAAGAGATGGAGCCAGTGGTGTGCCAGCTCCTGCTGTGCTGCAGCCCCTTCCCTAGAGAGGGGAGGTGATGCTAAGCAGGTGTTGATGCCTGGGGAGAGCAGGCTCTCTGCTGACAGTCTGAAACCAAGGGCTGAGCTTTCCCTCCCTCTCAGCCAGCAGAGCCCTAACAGCATCAGTTGGCAGCTATGCAGTTACCTTAATAGAAGAGAAAATCCCTGATGAGAGTAGAAAATGCACTCATATCAGAGCAGGATGCTACTTGTTGACTTTCACAGGGATACCTGGAGGAGAGTGGATGGAATTCCCACCTTCTTGCACTGAGCTTATCGTTCACTGACAGCTAAAGCATGAAGCTGTGTCTGCAGAGGCTTCAAAAGACCAAAGCAGGTATCCCACAGCTAAACTTCCAAAGCCTGTGTCAAGCAGTTGTTTAATTTAGCCCCACATCACCTCTGACTCCACAAGGATGCATCACTACATCATTTCCCAGCTTGTTTTCCCTCACAGGAGTGCTCACCTGGCCTCAGTGAAGTGGTTCAGAGTCTGAGGCTCCAGGGAGCAGCTCCCAGGGAGGTGTCTGGTCCTAGCACTCTGCTACTAACAGCTAGGAGGGAGCTGAGCACACAGCTTGCTACAAGTCATCAAATCCCAGCAAGGTGGGGGTTGGAAGGGACCTCTGGGGATCATCCAGTCCAACCCCCTGCTCCAGCAGGGGCACCCACAGCAGCTTGCCCAGGGTCACCTCCAGCTGCCTTGGCAATCTCTCCACACAAGGAGACTCCACAGCCTCTCTGGGCAGCCTGGGCCAGGGCTCCAACACCCTCACACCAAACAAGCTTCTCCTCCTGCTCAGCTGCAACCTCCTGGCTTCCAGTGTGTGCCCAGTGCCCCTTGGGCTGGCCCTGGGCACCACTGATCAGAGTCTGGCCACAGCCTCTTGCTCCCAGCCTTCAGCTCTTGCTGGGCATTGAGCAGCTCCCCTGTGGGGCTGCTCTTCCCCAGGCTCAGCAGTCCCAAGGCTCTCAGCCTTTCCTCCTGCCAGAGATGCTGCAGTGCCCTCAGTCGTTTAGACATGATTCACAGGGAATTACAACCCTTAACTTTTGGCAAACAAAGCCTAAATCCTCTCTATCCAGAACACACTGGCAATCAAGATCCAGTGCTTCCCTGGCCCAATCTCCCAGGCTTTCTGTTTCTAAAAGCCTTGCTGGAGGGGAAGAGGAGAAGGAAGTAAATTTGCAGCAGCTTACTATTAACTATTTATTTTTTTCCTTTATTATGATAAATGTGAGAAGGTTAAGGTTAATGAAGAAAACCATGACTGTGAAGTTCCCTGGAAGAGCAACCCAGAGCTTTCAGCAACTGACTGCAGTGAGAGAGGAGAAGCAGGTCCTTACCATTCTAAAGCTTCCCTAGACTAATGACCCAGCCTATCTCCTGCAGAGCCCGAGCTCCTGCAAGACACCAGCTCATTAGCATGAGGTGGGAGTAGCCCATCCAGCTCCCCAGGATGCTTTGCCTCTCCCAACCTCCATGTAGCATCTTCACCTGAAGTGATAGATCAAAACCACCAGGAACACCTAGAAGGCTGCACCTTCCCACCCTCAATTAACCACCCTGCAGAAGAGGAGAGGCTGTTTTCATACAAGAAAAGAGAAAATAAGGCAAAGGGAGGGAAAAACCTCCTGGGAAAGGAGGCTGCTGCTGCTCAAGGGCATCTTTAAGGTTTAATTCTCACTTGTGGCTCACATTGAAGTTGCTGTAGTTGAGGTTAGTGGGAGTTAGTTAGGTGCTGAGGACTCCAGTGGTGGTTTGGGAGGTGGGGAGGGAGAGGTCACTGCACATCTGTCCCATCGTGGGCTGTGCCTGCTGGGCTGGGCTGGGAGCTAACAGAGGGGAGGATGGGTGTGCATCAGGAGAGAGGAGATTTCCCTCTCTAGGTACTAAGGACAACATCGTTCATCATTACAGACATTCTGGTTTAATCTGGCAGCTAAACAACAGGCTAGTGGAGGACGATATGGCAGCTAGGAGGGGAAATGCCTGTGGCTGTGGTGGCAGCACTGCATCAGCTCCTTCTCACCCCACCCCAGCTCTACTGGCTGCCTGGCAGCAGGGATGTGATTGATTCTGTTAATGGGGGCTAAGGTTTGTACCTGCTGTCCTCCTGCCCCTGGGGCTGAGGCAAGGGAAGGAACTGCAGGGAAATGGCTTTTAGCTGAGCTATTTCTCCCTGCTGTTTGCAGGAGGGTTCCAAGGTCACTGCGTGGGAGAGCCAAGTCCTCTGCTCTGCCCTGCTAAATGCATGGTGAGGACAGAGCAGAAGGTTCCCTAGAGTGGCAGGAATTAAAGCCAATCCTCAGGGGTAATTCTGGCAGCCAGGAGCTGTGGAGACATCAGGGTGTAGGTGATGCAGAGCAGCTGATGACCGTTATGGCTCATTCAGCACCAGAGACCTGGCAACCTCATTACACCTCTGAGATGAGAAGGAAGCAGCCAGAGCAAGGTGGGCTTTGCCCCCCCAACCTCCCCACTCTCCATCAGCTTGTCCCATAATGCAGATTTACATCCTGCCAAAAGCTTAATATGCCCCAAAATAGCAAGGACTGAAAACTAAGCTTATGGGAGATGGCAAATATGCTGATCTCTGTGGTTTGGGGCTTTTTTTCCCCTCTGTTTAACATGGGTATTTTCTAATAGGAAGGAACCTTTGAGCTCTTCATGAATTAGGCATAAAGTGAGCAGAAAGGGATAAGGCTAAATAAGTCTGAGCTCAGCACTGAAGGTGCCCAGGTACAGATCTCTCCTGCCCTTGCTCACACACACAGACACACACACACACACAATAATCCTTGGAGCAGGATTGAGTGAGAATCCTTTGAAAATGATCCTGGGACCCTGCTGCTGTTGCCTGGATCTGGCTGTTTGCAGTTCAGGTTATCAGCCTTTCTGGTGGCAGACTATGAATTCCCTCCCCTGCCCTCAGTGCTCAGCAGAGACACAGGAAGCAGGAGCAAGAGCCAGAGCCAGAGCCAGCCCAAGGGGACTGTGCCTGGAGCAACCTCTGTGTGTGACAGTGATGCCTGAGGTCAGTCAAAAGGGAAGCCAGTTCCTCCCTGCACTGCCAGTGCTCATTTATCCACTCTCACTAGTAAGGCTGATTGGAGAAATACTTCAGTTCTTGGCTTTTTTTAAAGATTTATGACTTAATTTAATTGATTTTATGTTTAAATACTTCCATACTGTAAAGAATTCCATGCCAGGAGCTGTAGTGTGCCCAGAGAGCTGCAGAGGCTGTGGTCCCTCTTCCACCCCATGGTGCTGCAGGTTGGAGAGGACAACCCCAGCACCCCACTCTGCCCAAGCTCAGGACCACCCCAGGCTGTGACATGGACAAGAGGGATGGTGGAAGGGACATGGGGAGGCTCTGGGAGCTCCGTGGTACTGCCAGCCCCCAGGGCAAACCCCACCAGCAAAGTGCTAAAGCATCAGGCTAAAATTTATCCTCTCCCTAAACCTCCTCACACCTCTCAGTGTCTGCAAGAGCTGTGAAATTATTTAAGATTCTTTTCAAAGAAATACTTCTTTTTTCCCTTGCTTTTTTGTTTCNTTTTTTTTTTTTTTTTTTTTTTTTTTTTTTTTCTCCAAAGAAACAAACCCTTCCATGGCAGGCTATGAATTATGGATTATTTACCTCCAGGCTGGGCACAAGCCTGAGAAAGAAAAAGCATATTTAAGTCTTTAAGGCATATTGTTCACCCATGTAAATACAGATTTTGGTACAGACATTCTTCAGCACACAGCTACGTGGACTGAGCAGAGGTTTTTCTGTGTAGGCAACTCGTTGGCCACTGTTTGTCTAGAACACTAGCTCTGAAAAATGTGCAAAAAAAGCAGCTTTTAGTGGTGGTGGTTTTTCTTTTAACGCTCCTGTGTCTTAAAACCAGCATCATTTCTAAAGAAGACAAAAATGATATAGAGATATATATATAGAGAGAGAGAAAAGGTGAGAAACAAATCTAGGCTTCATTTCCTGCCAAGTTCTGAACCCATGAGATACTGCATTTAATTCAGACATCCTTTAATTCAGAATCAGTGTGATATCAGGAGCAGCAGCTCTACAAGGAGAGCATCACTGATTGCTCTTGTGTCCACCACTGATGCCATGGGAGCTGCAGACCTGAGTTATGGCACAGGTAGGACCTCAGGGTGTGACCAGGCTTTGGGGGTTTCCAAGGTGGACATCACTCTGGATAGCAAGATTCAGTTACTGGAGCCTAGCTATTTATTTGGGGTTTTCCATGTTGGAAAAGTGGGAACAAATATCATGATATGTGCCCAACAAGATAGGAACAGGATGGGTTAAGTCCTCTGAAGAAGCACAGAAGATCCCTTCAAAGCAGTTGCCTAAAGCAAAGGCACCCCCAGAGGTGACAGCTGGGGGTGGTCCATGGGCAGCCACTCCACTCAGTCCCAATTGACTGCATGGAGCAGAGAGACCAAGTGTCTTCATTTGATGGATGCTGCCTACAGCTCCAATCCTGCACAAATTAAGGGTCAGCTGCTGGATTAATTGCTTGCATCAACTTAAGCATGGCTGTGTCTCTTGGTAGGACTTGGAGGGCTGAGTGGGCAGAGCCCCATCAGCAGGAGACTGACCTGAGGGCTGCTCCTCAGCAAACCTCACACACACACACACATATGAACACACACACACATGTCCACTGCTGAGCACGGATAGTAAATACCTATCTCAGCTAAGGAAACACCATTGGCACCCAGAAATGGTTGGGGGTTGGGGTTTTTGTTTTGTTTTCTTTTGTTTGGTTGGGGTTTTTTAGGACTTGACAATAGTTCTGTCCCCACCAGCTTGGGTGAAAGTTCAGAGCTGGCACTGAATCTCCCCCATGTTATCCAGTGGCTCTGCCTGCTTCAAATGCAGACAACCAATACTTCATTTATTATTATGTTCTTATTTAATAAAGCTGCTCTTCCTTCTATTCTGTTGCTGGAAATACCAGGAATCACTGGAATGAAACAGATGGCTGAGACAGACACTTCCAACCAGCCACAGCATAGAAGCAGCTCCCAAGCCATAGGGGAGATGAAGCTCAGGTGAGTTGGGCTATGCACATCCTTGTCTCCTTCTTTCTCACACCAACCTGACAGGACACTTTCTGCAGCACCACACTGCTTCTGGAGCATGGAGCCTACAAGATAGCACTTTTTAAAGCTGCAATACAAGAGAGGTCAGAATATCAAGACTGGGAGTATGCTTTGATTTGGATGGAGATTATTATTTCCCTAAAGGAATGAATTTTGTCATGTTGGTCAAGGTTTTAAACAAATGCCAGATTTCTGGAACCAGTCAGGGCTGTAAATAAGACAGAAACAGTTTGATCCACCACTGGGCACACAGAGAGTGCCCCAGGAGGTTTTAAGGCCATATTTTGGAGTCACCGTATTTCTTGTTTCTAGCCTTTATCAGTGATCAGAAGAAGATCACTGCATGTTCTGTCTACACATCAGCATGGGACATCCTGAGACCAACTAACCTCTAGAGTCAGCCTTTTCAGAGCCCAAGGTGTCTGTGAAGGGAGTTTGGACCTGCTGAGGATGCTGAGTGCTCCTCTGGTAGCACTTGCTACCAAACCTAGTGTTGGGAGGAAAAAAATCCCCCTGTCCTCTGGGGGTTGTGTCCCCTGCTGGAGTTCACCTACAAAACATGTGGATGCTGAGCTCAGCTGGGGAATATCAGTTGGTACTCAGCTGCCAGCACTGATGGTGGGTTTCTCCTTCATGCCATCCACAGCTGTTTTGTAAGCAAGCCAAGATCTCTTGGGGAGGTCACCAGGAGATCTTGCACTCAAGGGCTGGTGGCCACAGTGATGCCTACAGAGGTGGCACTGTCAGATCCAGCTGTAAGCAACGTTTTGTGCCAGTGTTGCCCAGGGGCTGGTTAACAATAAGAGCTAGGAGCATGAGCTGCTGTTCAGAACCTTGATCCTTCTCTGGAGTGCTCTCTCCAGAGGCTGCAGTGTAGGAAGTGGTGTGTGAGGACTTCACTGCTGGGGTCAGCTGTCTGTAGAGTGTCAGGACATGGGGGATGAAGTCCTGTCTGCAAAGATGGTTCTGTCATGGATGGCAACATGCGCTTCAGTACAGTTGTTGGAGCAACCTCATCTTAATATATATATATGTATTTTATATATATATATATATCTATATGTTTCTATACAAAATTCTGCTTGGTACTTCCTGTGTTTCCAGGTATCTCATAGTTAAAAGCATCCTTTGTCATTGCTAAATTAGCCAAACCAGTACAAAATTAAGGGCAAGAAAAGTACCAATTCCCACAGGTTTCTCTTTTGCCAGTTAATACAAAAGGGGCTGCTCAGCTTCTGACTGTCACAGCCACCGAGGAGTCTGGAGGGGGAATGGCTGAGGGAAACCTTCCTACATTCAGAAGGTGTCTCAGAGGGATCCTGGGGTGGGAGATAACCTACTGGGTAGTAGTGGCAGGGGGGCAACACACCAAGGAGTCGATTGGTGGTGAAGGTGGTGAAGCCTGAAGCAGTTCACTGACATCCCCCTGACCGTAGGGGAGGAGGAGAAAGAGGTCTCCTTCTAGCCAATAGCACCTTTGTCCTTGACTGGAGATTTCTTATGCTCAAAAGGATGCTTTAGCATTTCCCAGACCACATTCCAGCTTTGTTGGAGAGGAAGAGGAGGGTGGTGTTTGTGAAGGCACACCCATGCTGAGTTGGCAGGGACGAGGGAAGGAGACAGAAAGCAGGACTGCACAGTGCAGTTATCATACAAGGCTCATTCTTGAAACCTGAATATCATGCTAGAAGATCATCTAGATATGTGTAATAGTTTGAAGAAGTATTTTGAAGGCAATATTATTGGAATTCTTATTTTGTTTTGTTTTGTTTTTTTTCCTTTGTTATCAAAAAAGACAAAATGTTTCTGCATCCATGTGAGCAGAATGCTACTGAAGGGAGCTGAACATTTGTATTGCAGCCTTAAAGAAGCACATGGGGTTTGTTTTTTTTAAACTGCAATATGTTTCTTGTTTGTTGTTGTAAACTACAGTCTGCACCTCAGCAGACCAGGGACTGAATGCTTCTGGAAACTGGGGAGGTTACAAACATGAAATCACAATTAATAGCCTCTAAAAGTAATTTCAGAGCTTCCACGCCTTAAAAAGATGGGGGGGAAAAAAAAAAAACCCAAAGCAAGGACAATGTGTACTGCTTCACAAGGTAATGCAGCTAATCAGAAAAACAAAAGAGAAGAAGAAAAAAAAAAGGGGGGGGGGGGGGGAAGAAAAA
>VWZX01004904.1:0-148252 GCA_013399015.1 Galbula dea | reverse complement strand
GGGGAAAGAAAAAAGAAAAAGGAGGAGAATGAAAGTATTTACATAATGAGCAACTCCAGAGAAGGAGCTCATCCCCCTGCCAGCACTGCTGATGCCATCCCACGCTGCTGTTAACAAACTCTACCAGATTGGAGCCAGTCATCAGCACTTTCAGAGAATCCTTAAAAGCCTTTTATGGGTCTTTACACTTAGTGCAGAATGATGTTCTTCAGGTAGAATATGCTGGTGAGGGAGGACAGTGTCAACACAAGGTACCAGCAGGAGAAGAGGACTTCGGCGTCACCGGTGATCCCATACTGGGCTGTACTGGGAGCTGCAAAGAGAAGATAAAGGGAGCTAAGTGAAAGTGGCCACTCTGGGAGCCCCACATTCTTAGCTTTCATAGAATCAGAGAATGATAGAATGTCCTGAGGTGGAAGAGATCCGTGAGGATCATCAGTCCAGCTTCTTAGACTAAATAAGGTTGGAAAAGTTCTCTAAGATCATTGAGTGCAACCCTTAGCCAGCACTGCCAGGGCACCACTAACCCATGGCCCTCAGCACCACATCACAACCTGAATCTCCCCTGGTACAACCTGAGGCCTTTTCCTCTTGTCCTATCACTTGTTCCTTGGGAGAAGAGCCCAAGCCCCACCTGGCTCCAGCCTCCTCTCAGGGAGTTGCAGAGAGCCAGGAAGGTCTCCCCTGAGCCTCCTCTTCTCCAGCCTAACCAAGCCCAGTTCCCTCAGCTGCTCCTCACCACACTTGTGCTCTTGACCCTTCCCCACCTTCCTTGCCCTTCTCTGGCCACACTCCAGCACCTCCATGTCCTCCTGGCAGTGAGGAGCCCAAAGCTGAGCCCAGGATTGGAGCTGTGGCCTCCCCAGTGCTCAGCCCAGGAGGACAATCCCTGCCCTAGCCATGCTGCCACCCTAGTGCTGCTCCAAGCCAGGATGCTCTTGGCCACCTGGGCACTCTGCTGCCTCATCTTCAGCTGCTGTTGACCAGCACCTCCAAGTTTTTTCCTGGAGGCAGCTTTCCAGCCACTCTGCCCCAAGAACTTTCATGAGTTCATCTAAGGCAGCTCTTAGGGCAGCAGAAGCATTCTTCTGAAAAATGCTGCAGGAGAAGCCAAGTCCTGCTGCAGCATCACTGCCTGAGCATTGCTTTGTGTTTTAAAGATGATAAATCATTATTAAGGTAAAGCATTAGAAAATGTGAGTCCTTAACATCAGATGAGTGCCTCCTGCTTAAACATCTGAATAATTGATCTGGTTTTAACTTACTGAGCACTAAGATCTCCACTGAAGTCAATGAGAGGTGAATATATTTAGCTCTGTTGGAAAACATCTCTCTTCCTGCCTGGCTTTAGAAGGCCAAGCTTGACAAGTTTTGCTTAGCCAAAGACATTTGTATTTGTTTTCAGCCTCTTTGAGGAAACTGTATTTGCTTGCTTTAAATACAAAGCCTTTCCCAAATTCCTAAGTAAATATTACAGTAAAGTGCATGCAAAGAGAGGGGAAATAGAAGAGAATCATTGCTGGGGAACAAGTGAGAAGACAGCCACGAGGGAGTGAGGTGTCCTGGGCAGAACCCAACCATTTTGCTCTTGTCAAGGCCTGAGCAGCAGGATGGGTAAGGAGCCACTACCTCACCCTGTTCTGAGCTGAAACTCTCCTTGGGATGATGCAATTTAGCTGCTAACTAAGCACTACAGGCTCACTGCCATGTGGAATTGTTCTCAAATCAACTGTTTCTCCTCTGTAGGATGCATGAGACCTCAGCCTCTTGTGGTCATACACAGCATCCTCTGAGAATGTAGAGGGGAGGTGGCCTGGGAGCCTTGGGCTGCTGCAGGGTTGGATACCATGTGCAGGATCCTGCTTCTGCTGCAGGATCTCTCTTCTCACCCCATGACATTGGTGTCCTAAGATGCATGAGGCTACCCAGGATCAAGCACACCAAGAGATGCTCTGAAAATAGACTAGAAGTTAAGCTAGCTAGAAGGAAGAAATATTTTATGCTGAGGGTGGTGAGAACCTGTCCCAGGTTGCCCAGAGAGGTGGGAGATGTCCCAGTCATCCCTGGAACCATCCCAGGTCAGGTTGTTTGGGGCTCTGAGCAGCCTGCTCTAGTTGCAGATGTCCCTGCTGGCTGCAGGGGGTTGGACTAGGTAACCTTGAAAGGTCCCTTCCAACCCAAACCAGTTTGTGATTCTGTAGGATAAGACTTACACCAACAGGGTTAAACTTGCCACCAACTTGCCAGGGTGCCCAGGAGGGCTGCAGAGTGTGGGCAGTATGAAATCCAGGGAGGAGAGCAGGATCTGGCTCTGTGGGGTTGGTAATCAGTGTCTGGCTTGCACAGAAAGACCTCCTGAGATAAACAATAGTAATAGAGCAACAGAAGGCAAGAGACCTCTAAGATCATGGAGTCCAACCATTAACCTAACACTGCCAGGTCACCACTGAACCATGGCCCTCAGCACCACAGCTCCAGGGCTTTTAAATTGCAGCTTGTTTGGGGGAGTGGGAGATGACTACAGCAGACACAGACTCACTCATTCACACTCACTCACTCACATGGGGGAGTTTCACCACATCCTGGCTGCCTCTGCAGGATGCAGAACCCTGAATGTCAACTCCTGTTCAGCCCAGATACTGAAACACAGACATCTCTTTTCTTCCTCTGCAGAAAGCTGTGCCATGGGCTACCAGCTCCATTTCCAACCTACCCCATTTCATTTGTGATAAAACAACCAACACCACCACCAAAAATCATTCTTTCCACCCCCCTCCTCCAAGCAGAAAGGTTCAGGTAATTACTAAAACTACCAGAGGAGATGAAGGTTGATTTTGAAGCTTTGTTCAGTGACTTACACCAATGAGTAGCTGCAGGACAGGACACACTCTTCAATCCTCATTAAAGAGGAGCTGTCTGGGATAAGTCAGGATGACAAATCAACATTTAATTTCTGACAAAAGCCAGGCTGGGAAGCTTGCAGCCCAGTGTAGGTGGGATTTCATTTTGATCCTATTGAAAAGGGTTTTCCCCAATGTAAAGAGAATGGGAGCTAGGGTGGCTCTAAAAGCCAGTGGAAAATGATGGAAATCAGATTTCCTGACCATGAAGCAGTGCTCTCTTCCTACAGCTTCAGGAAATCAGCTCTGGATTGTTTCAGCACAAAGGTACTGGTGAATTAACAGGGGAAAAGAAATACAGAGAGGTGGGCAGAGACTAGAAAAGAGTTCTGGTTCCCAAAGGTGGCTACAGCAGAAGAGTTTGAGGGAAAAGAAACCTGAAGGAGAAACAAATCTGGACATGGCCTCAAGATTGGGTATTAAGAAGAATTTCTTCAGCCAGGCATTGATCCAGGGAGGTGTTGGAGTCACCATCCCTGGAAGGCTTCAAAAACGTGGAGCTGAGGGACATGGTCTAGTGGTGGCCATGGAAGCATTGAGCTGACAGTTGGAGTCAATGATCTCAGAGGTCTTGTCACAGAATATCCTGAGTTGGGAGGGACCCACAAGGATCTTCAAGTCCAACTCCTCTTTAGGCACAGGACAACCCCAAGGTCACACCATGTGTCCAAGAGCATTGTCCAAGTGCTTCTCAAACTCCCTGAGCAGTGTCCAACCTAAAGGATTCGATGAGTCTGCAAGAGAAGCAGGTCCATTCCTCACTTCTGACAAGACCACCTCTAACATCTTTCCTGGCAGTCACTCACACCCTGCCAGAGTCCTGCAGGAGGAGACATCCCCCTCAGGTTGGCACTTGCCATGTCCTCCACCACCCTCAGCTCACAGCCACCGGCCCAGGTCCCCATGTGCGTGCCTCAGAGGCCCATGTGCTCTCCCCACGCTCTCCCCTTCTGACTAATTCAGTGCTTATTCTCCTTAATCCTAGTGTTGGATAACAGTTAGGAGTTGTGAAAACATTTCAGCAGACTCCTAGCACCGCCAGGATTATCCTCAGCCATCTCCTCTGCTGCTGAGGAGAGAGGAACAAAGTGATATTATATCGGTAGCGCTAATTAATACAAGAGATTAGGGGGAAGCACGGTGCTGGAACGTGCAACCCAGCAGCTCCTAACACCAAGGGCTGCATTAACCAGAAATAATTATAAGCTGTAAAGCTTGTAGACAAAAGCATGGACCTCTTTAGGTTGTCAGGAACAAGCCAGGCTAATTCCCTTAAATGGATTACACAGGGAGATGTTAATAAGCGTTGCATTGAGCTAGAGGCAGGTTAAGGACTTCTGAATAGGGGCTTGGTTTGGGGGGCAGCTTTTAAAACACAAAGAGGAGGAAGGAATAAACCAACTCAGGGTCAAGGCAGTAAGAACAAAATGAAGATGAAAAAGATGAGGCTGTCAAAAATGGGTGGGGTTTGAGATGACTGTAAGATAATGGGAAGGTGAAAGCTCAGTTGAGCCGCGTTGGTAACATCTCTATTGTTGCACTGGAGGATTGATGGCTTTGGAGAAGCAGGTTGATGGCCTGTAAAAGGCTGAATGAGAGAGCAATGGGTTGGGAGGGAGAAAGTAATCAGCTTGGGGAGGGCATTTTGACCACAGGAAAGTTGGTCAAGAAAAGAAACTTCACTCTGAGGCTTGCAGGCCAGGGGTCTTTGGAGAAAGCTTGACCTGGGGAGAACAAAACCTTCAAATACTGTGTAAAGGAGACTCCAGAACCTCTCTGGCCAGCCTGGTCCAGTGGTCTGGAACCCTCACAGCAAAGAAGTTTCTCCTCCTGTTCAGGTGGTTCACACACTGTTGGTGAGCCAACCTAAGGGGGTTAGGGCTTCTCCCATGTCCATACCAGACCCATTGAGGTGCCTGCACCAAGTACTCTGGAGGAGCTGCTGACTTTGGAAATGCTTCATCCCAGAGGGTTATTTGAGAACAGAAAGTCAGACACTTCAAACCCTTTTGCCTCCATCAGTTAGGGCTTTGCTTCTCTAACAGCACAAGGAAATGTGATCACCAAGTAGGTCTGGTCTGAACAACTGCAAGTTAATAAGTGATTAAAAATCATCTTACTTTAAATTGACATCACTTTGTATTTTTAGCTGGGTTTAAATCAGTATTTCTCTGTTTACATGAGCTAGCCTGAGATGTTTGTTGGTGTGTGAGGAGATGGAAGGGGAAGGGCAACTCTGATTGCTGGGGAGGGCAGGGAGGGAACTGTGTCTCTTCTGCTGCTTCCTTGGGTGGTGTTTCACAGCCAGAGAACCCAAACTCTTAGGCAAAGATCCCCAAACTACAGAATCACAAATGCTGGGTGGCTGAGCTAGGTGGTTTTGGTTGTTTGACTTTATTTTTCACAGAATCATTCTGGTTGGAGAAGCCCTCTGAGATCATCCAGTCCAACATCCACCCAGCACTGCCAGCTCACCACTGAACCATGGCCCCAGGCACCACAGCTACATATTTTCTGGACACCTCTAGGGAGGGTGACTCCACCACTGCCCTGAGTAGCCTGGGCCAATGCCTGAGAACCCTCTTGGGTGAAGAGATTCTTCCTGATATCTAATCTGAACCTCCCCTGGTGCAACTTGAAGCCATTTCCTCTTGTCCTATCACTCTTTACTTGAAAGAGGAGACCCCACCTCACCCCAACCTCCTTTCAGGAAGCTGTAGAGACTTTTAGTCCTGCAAATATCATATTTTACATCTCATCTCAGACAGAATCAGTACCAAGAACCGGTTTAGAACTAGATATGGAGCCTACCACAGATGAGGTCTCTATGACTGAAAGCAGAAAGGCTGCTCTCTGATTTCCAGTGCACACACAGAGATCCATGCAAGCACACCCCAGGATGCTCTTTCACTTGAGAACCTTGCTGGTGGCACCTCCACCTCCTCCCATTGAGAAATGCTAACCTTCAATGCTGCAGTGCAACCAAGAGCTGGTGTTTGCTTCTGCAGTTATAGCAATAATCTTTTATTCTCTCTAGTCCTATTTTAAGACCCATCAAATGCTGCATTATTCATTTAACTCAGAAAGAAGAAAATGAATCAGCACAAGCCATTGATGGTAGAGTTCCTGCAGCTCCCAGCAGCCCTGTGTGACTGCTGCTGAGGAGGAGCTGCCATCTCCCTCTCTTCTCACAACAAGCATCCCATGCTCAGGCTGGAGAGGATGCAGTCAGAGATCTGAAGGATGAAGTTAAAGATCCAAGATGATGCAATTAGAGATCTAGAGGGGGCAGGGAAGGGCCCAGCCAGCAGTTTGGCAGAGTTGCATTTGAAAATGCAGTCCTAGGGCTGGGAAGAGCTTTGGTGGGCGGCAGCAAGGAGCAGCCATCCTCCAGGGGTGGTCATGGTGCCCATGGCTTGTTAGAATCTTAAATAAAACCAAAAATCTGTAAGAATTTTGCTGTCTCCTGTTTGTTTTCCCCCAGTTTCACTGCCTCCAGACCTGCCCTGGGTCAGTCAGCTCTCAGCAGCCTCTCTCCCACTTCCAACAGCTGGGCTAACAAGTGGAACACAGAAATCCAGGTTTGTTTGGGTTTGTTTTTTTTCCACTTTCTGTCAGCTCCCAAAACCTAATGCTTTATTTTCCAGCTTCTGAGAGAAGCCCAGGTTTAAATCTGATTCTTCACAGCAAAGTGGTTAATGTAGAAAAGAAAGAAACAGCAACAAGAGATTTGTTATTGCAGAGAAACAAACCTCTCCCATCTTTCCAGCTTAGCCATGAGGAGTCAATTTTCCAGCTCATTTCTACTTGAAGAAATCACAGTCATTTGGTCATCTGTGAAGTTACAGATGAATTGGCAAAATTTAGGCAACTTGATGGAGAGAGGGCAAGAGAACCTTTTCATTCCAATTCAGTGCATGCTGCTGTTGAAGAGTATTTAAGATATTAGGGGGGGAAAACTGTCTTCTCCAAGAAGGGAGGCACAGAGGACACGTTAGAGATTGGGAGAAGATCCTGATTACTCCAAGCACTTGATTTTGGGACAGTTTTACTTCATGTGTCAAAGGGATTGGATGGTTAGAGACCTCCAGAAGCTGTTAACATTTTCTATTCCATGTACATACAACCCTTGAGTTGTTAAAAACTGCTCTACCCAAACTACCCCATTTGAATACATTGGGATGGGAGCAATTCATGTTCCTACTGCTCCTAACAATGGAAAAGTGCAGTTAAAACTTCATTACCTGGGAGTGATTTGTTTCCAAACTTGCATTTTCAATTTGAGCATGCAGTTGCCAATAGGAAAATTCCCCAATTTACAGGCAATTAGCACACAGTGAGACCTGAAGATCCCTGTGGTTATTGCTCACCCTCCTTACACAGCCTGCTTCTTGTTCCTCCTCACTTTGTAAGTGGGGGATTGAAGGGAGCACCATGCATCCTAATTAGCACTGGCTGAGACAGAATCCCAGGACCCCAGCATGGTGAGGGCTGGAAGGGAGCTCTGGGGATCATCCAGCCCAACCCCCTGCTCCAGCAGGGGCACCCACAGCAGCTTGCCCAGGGCCACCTCCAGCTGCCTTGGCAATCTCTCCACACAAGGAGACTCCACAGCCTCTCTGGGCAGCCTGGGCCAGGGCTCCAACACCCTCACACCAAACAAGCTTCTCCTCCTGCTCAGCTGCAACCTCCTGGCTTCCAGTGTGTGCCTGGGCACCACTGAGCAGAGTCTGGCCACAGCTTCTTGCCTTCTGTCCTTGAGCTCTTGCTGAGCATTGAGCAGCTCCCCTGTGGGGCTGCTCTTCTCCAGGCTGAGCAGCCCCAGGGCTCTCAGCCTTTCCTCCTGCCAGAGCTGCTTCAGTGCCCTCAGCATCTTCCTAGCCTCTGCTGGACTCTCTCCAGCAGTTCCTGGTCTCTCTGGAACTGAGGAGATCAGAACTGGCCCCAGGACTCCAGCTGTTGCCTGACTAGGACAGAGTAGAGGGTAGAACCTCCCTGGACCTGCTGCTCTTACTCTTCTCCATGCACCCCAGGAGACCATTGGCCTTCTGACAACAAGGGCACATTGCTGGCTGATGGTGAACTTGTTGCCCACCAGCACTCCCAGGTTCTTCCCCATGGAGCTGCTTTCCAGCAGCTCAACCCCTAACCTGCCCTGCTCCAGGAGGTTATTCCTCCCCAGATGCAGGACCCTGTACTTACCCTTGCTGAAGTTCATTAGGTTCCCCTCTGCCCACCTCTCAGCCTGTTCAGATTAATGTCTGTCTTGACCTGGAGGTAGGACAGGTTCTGCAGTAGGGAAGGGAGGGTGGCCCATGGCAGAGACAAAGATCAGTCTCCTCACCCTGCAGCTCCTGGAGGCAACTCCCCAGCCCACAGCAGGAGAGCAGCTCCATTTCCCTCAGCTCCTCTCCATTGCTGAAGGACAAGCCCCTTGCATGACTTTACCCAGCTCTTCAGTTCTGGTGGAGGAAGGAGCACAGCTGTGGAGCTTACAATTAGCATCTGCCTCTTGGCTTATCAAAGCCAACTCTGATGCTGCTCCCTGTCCTGTGATTTCCCTCATAACTATCTGAAGATCTGCCTTAAGTGCAGTTCCTTCTCTTCCACTGGGAGCAATCAGTGGAAGGCTTCTCTATGCTTGCACGCTTCTGAATCAGTAGGAATTTTCTTATTCCCAGGATAAATTTCTCTTTAGCTGAGCTCTATCTCCTGCAGCATTTCATTCCCCTGCTCCCAGAGGCACCACTCACACCTGGTTTCACTTCATTAGATTAAGCAGCACCTCCTGGTCTCCTTCCTCCTTCTCTTTGCATAACAGGATCAACAGCAGCTTCAGCTGCTTCCCAGGAACTTGCAGTTTTAACCCTTTTCTTTGTGGGGTCAGACTCAGAGGGGTTGGAATCACCCCCAGTGCTCCCCCAGGTCAGCTACTGAGAGGTGAGAGGGCACTCACTGATGTTTCCATGGCTTGAAACAAAACCCAGCTCCCATTTCCTTTCAGCTTGCCAAGCTTTCTCCTCCTCCTTCAGGTGTTCTAAAAGTGATTTACCCAAGGATTATTATGAAAAGGGAAGACTTCTCTGGAATATTATCTTATGTTTCACTGCAGCAGGAATCTCTCTGGTGAGGTTATTGCTGGTGACTCAAATAATTTTGCTTTCCAATAAAAGTTATTACTTAGCCCAAAGGCCAAGCAGGGAGTGCTCCAGGAATCAGATCCATGCTGCCTCTCTGGAGCATATATGAGAAGGTGTTGAATAAATCCAAGCCTAACACAGCTCAGTACTCTGAGTTATATGAACTGCAACAATCTATTATTGAGGCAGGAAACACTGTCTGGGATTTCAGGAGCAAAGTAATTCCTATTGGATAAAAACAGTCCAGCAGATGGGGAAAATTCCAACTGAAAGTTCTAATGAAAGTCAAAGGAGATGATCCCAGCATGACAGAGTCATTTTGGATGGAAGAGATCTCTGAGATCATCCAGTCCAACCATTAACATAACTCTGCCAGGTCACCACTAACCCATGGCCTCAGCACCACATCTCCAGGGCTTTGAAACCCCTCCAGGGATGGTGACTCCACCACTGCCCTGGGCAGCCTGGGCCAGAGCTTGACAACCCTTGCCATCAAGAAATTGTTCCTCATGTCCAACCTAAACCTCCCCTGGCACAACCTGAGGCTGCTTCCTCTTCTCCTATCACTTGTTCCTTGGGAGAAGAGCTCAAGCCCCACCTGGCTCCAACTTCCTCTCAGGGAGCTGCAGAGAGTGAGGTCTCCCCTGAGCCTCCTCTTCTCCAGGCTAACCATCCCAGTTCCCTCAGCTGCTCCTCACAACACTTGTGCTCTAGACCCTTCCCCACCTTCCTTGCCCTTCTCTGGCCACACTCCAGCACCTCCATGTCCTTCTTGGAGCGATCACATTGCTGTCTCTGTAGCTTGGCAAAGCTATAATGTTGGTTTCTGGAGGGCAAGCTGGCTGTAAGGACCTCTAGGCAAAACCCAAAATCCCCAGATAGACCCCAAATGCTCTCCCCAGTTGCAGAGGTTTGGATAACTGCTGTTCTGAGGAGGCTGGAAGACAACTGCATAGCACTGACATGAAAGTCACAACATCTGCCTAGCCTGACTGGTAGATAACAGGGTGTTGGAACAAATAACACAGGATCAATGCAGCTCAGGGTGTCTAGGGCTGTAAGCAGCCTGCTCTAGTTGCAGATGTCCCTGCTGACTGCAGGGGTTGGACTAGATGACCTTGGAAGGTCCCTTCCCACCCAACCCTGTCTGTGGTTCTATGGGAAGCAATCATCCCTTGTTCAGCTTACAGTTCCATAGAGATGAATACCCAAAGGATCAAGACATCAAGTCTGGGACAAGCTGACACTAGGCTCTGCAGGGATTTTCATCAGTAAATAGAGGAGAATGGCTGATGATCTTCCACTGGGCCTGGTAAACACAGCCTGGGTTGGGAGGACCTTGAGAATAAAAGGGCTGGAGGAAGCCCTGGGACAAACAAGCCACCCACCCTGTTCCCCCATCCCTCTACCATGTAGCCCAGTTCTCATCTGCATCCCAAACCAGGAGGTCTGGAAAGGTTGTTTGGTGAAGAACAACCAAGGAGAGGCAGGATCAGAGGCTCAGATCTCCACAGAAAGCCTGGAACCTCCAGGAACCTGCAAGAAGGCTTCAGGTCTGATAAATGTGGTGGGTTCAGAAGAGTGACTGAAACATCTGGATGAAACCTATGGAGTTCTAAAGTCAACTGCTGAAGAAAACAGAAGTTGTTTTGAAAGGAATATCCATGGGAGGTGTTTTTGGGCTGCCTGATGCACATGATTTTGGCAGCCTGCAGTAGCTGCTCCTGGGAAAACGCTGCCCTCATCTGTGAGTGTCACGTTGGAGGAAGGAAAAGAGCCTTCAATGTGACAGGAGAATCTGATTTGGGAGCTAATTACTTTAATTTGATAGAATTTGGGGTTCATCTGCATACCTGACAATTATTTACACCTCACACTGGTCATTAGAGGTTGGGTCTTCTGCTGAAGTATCAGAACTAGCTCTGCAGACTTTTGCTGATCCTTCTAACTTCTAGAGGAGAGGAATTTACTCCTGTTCCTCTGTGAAACATTTGTAGTTCTGCCCTTTGCTGAAACCTTCTTTCTCTATTTTCAGTGATGGCTTGTCAGAATAATTTCCCTCACAATGAAGTGTGGCATTGTAAATAAGCTTTGGAATTAAGCAGCATATTAAATCCATGTCTTCAGTGGCAACCTTTGAGAGTTCTCATAAATCATGGAGATGTTGTGGAAGCAAAGCCATACAGCATCCTGAAGGATCATTTTTTACACTGAACTTTACAGCTGCTGGACAGTTTCAACATCATTCTTCTGAGGATGACAAAGGATATGGAGTTAAGCAGGTTAGTACATGATTTCTTGCCTTATTCTTTTTTTTTTTTTTGCTGTGACTATGGATGAGACAGGACCTGTTCTGCTGGAGGAGATGACAAGCTTTACATAGACCTTCCCTTGAGGTTGGCTGTCAGATGCTCTCTAAAGGTGGGAGTTTTCATTCAACTCTTCTCCTGATTTCCCTGAGCATTCTGCTGAGGTTGATCTTGGTCATATTTGGGTTGAACTTGGTCTCAGGTTGCACCAGGGGAGGTTTAGGTTGGATATCAGGAAAAATGTCTTCCCTGAAAGAGTTGTCAGGCATTGGCCCAGGCTGTCCAGGGCAGTGGTGGGGTCACAGTCCCTGGAGGGCTTCAAGAAACATGTAGATGTGGTGCTGAGGGACATGGTTTAGTGGCAGGGTGGTGATAGGTTGCTGGTTGCACTTGATAATCTTGGAGGTCTTTTCCAACCTGAATGATTCTATGAACCTTGCTAGCAGCCAATCAATTGATCACTGATAACACTGTTAGTAGAATAAGGTGATGGATGAAACAAAAACCAAAGCCAAAGGGAGCACTAATTCCTCAAGTGTTAAACTATAGACCTGCCCTGAATCACCACACAATCTCCTGGGGTGGAAGGGAGCCACCAGGACCATGAAGTCCAACTCCTGTCCATGCACAGGACAACCCCAAAGCCACCCCATGTGGCTAAGAGCATTGGGCAGATGCTGCTGGAATTCCAGGAGAGTTGGTGCCATGACTGCACCCCTGGGGAGCCTGCTCCAGTGCTCCACCACCCTCTGGGTGAAGAATCTTCTCCTAATACCTAACTGAACCCTCCCCTGGCACAGCTTCATGTCATTCCCCTTAGGTCCTGTTGCTGGTCAGCAGGGAGGAGATCAGCTCCTGCTCCTCCTTCATCTCTAGTGAGGAAGTTCTAAACTGAATTAGAAGCAAGCAGACTGGCTTTAGCTCTGCAGTTTGCCTTGTGGGTCAACACTACCTCACCTGGTTCTTTGCAAGGGGCTTGGGCTCAGCTAGAAGGACATGGGCTAAGCCATGTCCATAAAGAAGACCTACAGCTTGCCAGCATGGGAGAGCCCTTCTAAGATCTACTAGGATGGAGCTGCCAGCAGCTGATATGCTCAGCAGCACTGATAGAGGAGTGTGTTACTGTGGCAGCCCTCCAGTGAGAGCCTTCACTGGGAGAGGCAACAGCCACCCTTGCCTCCCCCCAGTAAAAACTGCTGAGCCTTCTCATGAAAGATGATTGCAATTTCCACCAGCCTGTATCTGCACCAAAAAAAACCCCAACCAACCACCCAGCCCATCTCTCATCCAAACCTGAGCTCTTTGCTCTTAAGATACCAGAGTGTTTTTCTTCCAGCACTCGAGGTGACATTAACTATTCATGATCCTGGAGAGTGCTCAAACACTGCCTGAGCAAAACTGCTCCTACTCTGCAATGGGACTGAGATCTGTGCTGAACCAGAGCCAGCCACAGGAGCTCCCCACCACATTAGCAATGCAGAGAGTGCCCAGGTACAGGAGCTGGGAGCTATTGATCTGCTGGAAAGTCAAATTCCAACCCCCNCATGATAACTGCCTCCATTTGGGTCAAACAGTATTTAACCACTTGTAGATTTTAATAAAATGATTTCTCACCCTGGACATACAGTTTGTCATCCTGCAGCCTGGGGATGTGTCTTTGCCAGGGGATGGCTCAGGGAGAAGGGATCCCTCTCCTCTGCCACTGCTCCCCCCTAAGATACTCTGCCTGCTGGCTCCATGAGGCAGGAGGTGCAACAGGTCCAGCATGCACATGAGAAGCAATCTCTCCCTTTGACCATGACCATATCCTCACCTCTCTGCCTTTCCCCAGCACCACTTTAGCCAAACAGATTTCTTTCTTTCCTTCCAACCATTATGATTCTATGATAGTAAGTAAAGGTCTCTAAGATCAAGTCATCCATCATCCCAACCAGCCACCTATCACCACCAGGCCACTAAACCATGTCCCTGAGTGCCACATCTACACCTTTGTCCTTTGTCATGCCCAAATGACAGCTGGAGCTATTCCTCCTCAGCCACCCAAGTGTCTTTCCTCTGCCTACAGTTACCCTTACCCTCCAGAAGCTGATTCCAGGAGGGAGGGAAGCTTTCAGCCCCTGTCAGTCTGTTGGCTGCCTCTAGGAACTGCTTGGCTTTACCTGTTTGATGTGGCTGTGCAGCTCTCCCCCTCCTTCCTGGGTGACTACCCATGGACACCTCATTCCAATGAATCTGAACAGCTCTTCTGCCTCTGCATGTCATGCATGCATGAAGGTCACACACACCCTCCTCTGCCCATGGCATGGTTTAACCCTTGGGAGGCAGAGGACCTCTGCCTTGTGCAGGGACACAAGATGCTGCTGCTTTAATTCTGGGCTCCACCACTGGTCAGCTGAGACCTTGCTGACCATGGTGGGAAGCCCACCCACAAAGTACAGAGGATCATCTTACCCACTCTTTGTCACCTTTCAGGAAGGTGGAGATTGTCTTTTTCCCAAAGTCCTCTCAGATCTCCACCCTTGGACCTGCTCCCATGGTGGCACATGCTATTCCATTTATCCCTGCTCCCTGGGGTGAATTATTTGGGGCTTTTCTGATGGAGGATGGCACCAGGAGCTGGGGAGGCTGTCAGGAGGACCCTGAGCTTTTGCAGTTACCTGCTGCTGCTCCCAGCAACCCCTCACCTCTAGAGCAGCTTGGGGCTGGCTTTCTACTGAAGTTCTCCTAGCCATGGGGCTGGTGGTGGGGAGGGGGTCCCTTTGGAGACACCACCCCCTCCCACCACCCTCCCTGGCTGATGCTGCTTCTCCTCTGCAGCTTTTACTGCTGGAGGAGGATTTTGCAGCAGGAGGCTTTTTTGTTCAGCAGCCTTCCTCACTCACTTTTGAGCTTAATCCAGAGGATTTTGGAGACATTAGGGCTCAGCTTTGTGTATCTTATTACCCACAAGTGGGACCAAAAAACCCCAATAAAACAAACCAGCAGAGATTTTTCAGAGCTGACTGAGAGCTTTGGGCATGAAACTCCTGTTAAGGTTCATGGCTTTGATAATCTCTACCAAGTAGTACAATAATTTGGTGGAGAGAGCAAAAAAGCCCAGAAACCCAAGAAAATCTTGGTGCCTCTGTGGGAGTCTCCTTCCCTGTTAATGCTGATGGCTGGCACCCTTTGAACACCTTCTCCTGTGCAATGCTTAGTATCACTGTGTCCTCTCCACCCCTCACTTGGGGAGGAGGGTGGATGCTGATGGGAGGAGGCACAAAGTGGCTGCAAGGAAATGTGCTGGGGAAGAAGGAGCTAAGTTCAAGAGGCATTTTCTAAGCAGGATGTGCAAGAAGGTTAGATACCATCTGGGGAAGGTGCTCAGGCACTGCACTCTGCTCTGCAAGCTCATGGAGCCAGTTTGGTTGGAAAAGACCCTGAAGATCATTCAGTCCAACCATTAACCAGCACTGCCAGCACTGTTTCCTCTTGTCCTATCTCTTGTTCATTGGGAGAAGAGCCCAACCCCACCTGGCTCCAGCCTCCTCTCAGGGAGCTGCAGAGAGTGAGAAGGTCTCCCCTGAGCCTCCTCTTCTCCAGCCTAACCAAGCCCAGTTCCCTCAGCTGCTCCTCACAACACTTGTGCTCTAGACCCTTCCCCACCTTCCTTGCCCTTCTCTGGCCACACTCCAGCACCTCCCTGTCCTTCTTGGAGTGAGGAGCCCAAAGCTGAGCCCAGGATTGGAGCTGTGGCCTCCCCAGTGCCCAGCCCAGGAGGACAATCCCTGCCCTAGCCCTGCTGCCACCCTAGTGCTGCTCCAAGCCAGGATGCTGTTGGCCTTCTTGGCCACCTGGGCACTCTGCTGCCTCATCTTCAGCTGCTGTTGACCAGCACCCCCAGGTCCTTTTCCTTTCCAGCCACTCTGCCCCAAGCTGCCGTACAAAGCACACAGCTATCTGGGACACAGCATACAGGTGGAAAGAAACACTTATGTTAGGAGCTCAGATCCAATTTACCATGTGCTACTCCATTAACCCCCCCAGGTTTACAAGGAGAATTCCCTTTGCAGTTGTTCCCATGCTTTGGCACCTGCTCCTGAGCTTCATGACATCCAGATTTGAGCTGAGCCTCTGAATTCTACAGCACCACAGTAAAGTCTGGTTAACTTTTAGAATAGTTTTATTTTCATCTGAGTTTCCATTAAAATAATAAAAGCAAGGTGTTGGCATCAGGCAGCAGCAGCCTAACCCAATGGATGAGTGGCAGCTAACTCCCTCCTACCCATCCACCCACCTCCGTACTGTACCACAGGGTGATGCTGGGAGATGCTAGGATGGGTGCATGGGTGGGTGGGAGGGTGGATCACTTTGTGCTGCCTGTTGTTGCTAACATTGGGATAAAACAGAATCCTAGAGTGGTCAGAGTTGGAAGGAACCTTCAAGATCATCTAGTTCCAACCCCCTGCCTGCCAGGGACACCTCCCACTAGAGCAGGTTGCCCACTGCCCCAGCCAGCCTGGCCTTCAAAGCTTCCAGGGCTGGAGCTTCCACAGCCTCTCTGGGCAACCTGTTCCAGTGTCTCCCCACCCTCACAGGGAAGAACCCCTAGTCCTGTCACTGCCTGACTTCCTAAACAGTTCCTCCCCAGCTCTCTGGTAGCCCCCTTCAGACCCTAGAAGGCCACAGGAAGGTCTCCCTGGAGCCTTCTCTTCCCCAGGCTGAACAACCCCAACTCTCAGCCTGTCAGATGATTGACCTTGACATCTCCTGCAGGTCTGTCTTCTCATTTTCCAGCTGCATGACTCAGCTCACAGCTCTCCCTCCATCACCCTCCACAATAGCAGGGGAGCATCCCTTTGACTTTGATAGAAAAAGAGATAAATGGATAGAACTTATCCTTCTTAATATCTCTGATTGCCACAGAAACGATTGGCTGCCATTCAGGCTCCTTCTTCAGGGAGCATCATGCATGGAATGACACTGAATGAGCTCTCTGCCAAAAGGAGGCAATTCAGGGAGGGCCTCAGCTCTGAGAGCTCAAGAGGATGCTCAGGGGAGAGAAGGGAACATGGATTTTATAAGAGGGAAACAGGCAGTAATTGGGAGGGTCTGCAGCAAGTTGCCAAAGCCAAGCACTCTGCTTATGGAGACACTCCAGGGTGGTGTTTGTAAGGCTAAAAATCACAGACTGCCCTGAGTTGGGAGGGAGCCACCAGGACCATGGGATCCAACTCCTGTCTCTGCACAAGGACAGCCTCAAAGTCACCCCAGGTGTGTGAGAGCATTGGCCAGATGCTGCTGGAATCCCAAGGGAGTTGGTGCCATGGCTGCAGCCCTGGGGAGCCTGTTCCAGACTCTGGTGTCCTCCCTTCCCTCCCCCAGAGATGCTCAGTGTGTGGCTTCAGATGGAGAAGGAGTTGCCAAAGAGGTGGGAATCCTGCCCTCTCTGTGTTCAATTATCACTACCCAGGTCTCATCCAGTCATTCAGAAAGTTCCTTTTGTAGAAGCTTGAAGGAGTTTAGAGGTTCAGGGTCAAACAGCACAAACCAGGGGAGAAACAAAAATGAGGAACTGAGGTTGCAGCAAAATGTATCTTGCTCAATGTTCTCAGAGAGGTGGTTTTGAAGACATCCAAGCTTAACTCAGGCTTCCCAAAAGGAAGGGAGGCAGGACATGGGGTATGCCCTCAGAACAAAGCACCCTTCATTCCCAGAGAGCTTGGAGACAGGGACAGGTGAGCAGCTTTCATCACTGACTGTCAAACCTGACCCACCACCTACCTGCTGGATCAGTTCTCCTTCTGCTCCCTGCTACTTTTAAGACTCTGACATCCACAGCTGCTTTGAAAGGTGCTAACACTCCTGCCAAGTGCCAGCTACTGTTTTGTGGCTTGTCTGCCTAAATCCTGGATTTTTGAGCCAAAAATCAATGACAGAAAGGAATTGCTCATTGCCTGGCTGGGAAACGTTGCTGAGGGTTTGTGTGTGCTGCTCTCTTACCAAGAGAGGGACAACCCACCAGCAGAGCACTGTGCTCAGAGGAGCTGAGCTGCCCCTCACCTCCCAGGTGATCCCTGGCACTGTGAAAGAGCCTTTTTTCCTTTGGTGCTTTTTGTTTTCTGTTTCAGAGTGCATTTTTATGCTCAGTCACAGAACTAGAGAATCACTAATGTTGGAAGAGATCTCCAAGATCAAGGCCAACCATCAACCTCTCACCACCAGGCCACTAAACCATGGCTCTAAGTACCACATCTAGATGTTTTCTGAAGCCCTCTAGGGATGCTGACTCCACCTCTGCCCTGGGCCAATGTCTAACAACTCTTTCAGGGAAGAAATCGTTCCTGACATGCAACCCAAACCTCCCCTGGTGCAACCTGAGCCCATCTCCTCCTGGGCTGTCAAAGTGTACTGAAGTCTAGAGCATTTCTACTGGGGAGCCCAAAGCCCTGACTTCATGAGGATGATGAGAAAGGAGATGGAAAATACCATGCAGAAGAGAATTTTGCACCTGCCCTCAGCTACCCAGCAGCTCAGGAACTGGTGGCAATGTCTAGATGGCATTGCAGCTGAAGGACCCTTTGCAGCATGAAGTCCAACAAGTCCAACAGCATCCTGGCTTGGAGCAGCACTAGGGTGGCAGCAGGACTAGGGCAGAGATTGTCCTCCTGGGCTGGGCACTGGGGAGGCCACAGCTCCAATCCTGGGCTCAGCTTTGGGCTCCAAGAAGGACATGGAGGTGCCCAGAGAAGGGCAAGGAAGGTGGGGAAGGGTCAAACCAACACAGGAATCAGTTTGCTAGACTGTTCCTTGACACTGGTGTATGCTAAGGAGAAGCTAAAGATGCAGAGATGCACTTGCAAACATGAGGTTCAGAACCAGGAAAAGACTGAAGCTCTGTTATCTCTGGATGCCAGTTTTCATCCCTAGCTGGAGATCTTGCTGGCAACTGCATCCAAATGTCCATGTTGCATAGACACTCTGAATGCAGCTGGCAAGCAGCTGAAATCTCCATTTGGTGAGAAATTCAGACAGTGAAAAGACAAAAACCAAAACCAACCCCATCCCACCACCCCCAAAAAACAGAAGTGTTGCCTGAAAGGGAGCCAAGGGTTGTTTTTTTTTTTTTCCCTCCTCACTCAAAACTCAACAGGCTTTCATCTGAATGGCTTTAAAACTGACACATTCCTGGAGATTTCAAAGAGGCATTTTCTGACAAGCCCTCTCTGCCCCCAAGCCTTCCCTCCCCTTAACAGCCCAGGTCTGCCAGATCCTTTCCAACCAGCTGTAGGCTTCTTTCAGAATGCATGCAGAGTTGGGGCCCTCCATGAAGGTGTAGCCAGGGAGATCTACAGACATGTTCAGTCCCTGCACATGGGCACACATCTCATCGAGATGGAAATATGCATATTTATGCCTGCAAGAACTCCTGCAGTCAGCCCATGCTAGCTGGGGGAGCCTTCAGATCCAACACAGCCTTATGTGATAAATAAAAACAAAGACTGCTCTCTTCCTGCTCATGAGTCACATTCTGGAATCTCCTGCTTCTCTTTTTCTCCAGCAGAACAGGTCCTTGTGGCATAGAATCACAGAAGCATGATGGTTGGAGAAGCCCTCTGAGCTCATCCAGTCCAACACCCACCCAGCACTGCCATGCTCTCCACTGAACCATGGCCCCAGGCACCACAGCTCCATGGCTTTTAAACTCTTCCAGGGATGATGACTCCAACACCTCCTTGGGCAACCTGGGCCAATGCCTGAGAACCCTCTGGGGGAAGAAATTCTTTCTAATGTCCAATCTGACCCTCCCCTGGTGCAACTTGAAGCCATTTCCTCCAGCATGGTCTTTTAGAATCATAGAATAGTTTGGATGGGAAAGGACCTTCCAAGGCCATCTAGTCCAACCCCCTGCAGTCAGCAGGGACATCTCCAACTAGAGCAGGTTGCTCACAGCCCCAGACACCCTGACCTGGGATGGTTCCAGGGATGACTGGGACATCTCCCACCCCTCTGGGCAACCTGGGCCAGGGTCTCACCACCCTCACCCTCATTTTTCCTTCTCTCTAGTCTAAACCTCCTCTTCAAGTTTCAAAGCATCACCCCTTGTCCTGCCAGCTTGACCATCTCTTTATACTTGCTCAGTGTTTTGGAAGAGATGCCATAAACTGAGAACAGAGGGAGCACAGTTGGAGTGGTGGCTGATGAAGATGACCCACAGGCTGTTCCTCAAGGCTTCTCATCCCTCCCAACCCCAACTGTTCTCTCCTCTTTCCTCCTGTCTTTGCTGTACCAGTGTGTCTCCTGCCACCACACACAAGTCTCCAGCTCTGTGGTGCCTTCACCACCATCAGGACAAAATCCCTGGCAAGAAAGAACACCATCAATCCTGAGATCAGTCCAACCCTGCAGGTTTTCCTTTCCTTACTCATTAAAACAGGAGCTACAACTGCAGAAGAAGAGGCAAAACTGTTGGGGTATGTGATATTTCTTTCCTGTGGAACAAGCAGAGCCTGCTGGAAATCAGCTATTCTTTGGTCTTCTGGCATATTCCAACTATTAGCTATGTGGCAAGGCAAGGCAGGGAAAGCTGAGGGTCAAGGGGTTGCCCAACCTGCTCAGAGTGCCCCTTTAAACAGATGCTTTTGTTCCAGAGGAAATTAAATGAGTTCAAGTCCTTCTCTCTCCAACTCTAATTCCTACAGAGGTGCCTCATAACGTGGGCAGTCACTAATTACAGAAGGTTCCTCAAGGATTCTCCCTGCCCTCTCACTGCTCCTCCTTTAGCCAGCCTTCAGAATGCAGCAGCATCTTCAGAGGCTCTCCAAGACACCACCTGTGAGCTAACTCTGCTCAAGGAGGAGAGATTCAGAAGTCACTGCAGCTCCTGGGGAAGGTTGACAAAGCAGAGAGCCCTCTGGGGCCCCAAGTGTTTGACTGTTTCAGCTAATTCTACACCCTTGAAGCACTGTCTCTTAAAGCTGAGGAAGGAAACTGCCCCATGGACAAAGTGACTCCAGCAGAGGAGGGCAGGAGGACATCACCATGGCACTCACACACTCAGATGGGGTTTTTCATGGGTTAGTAATGTTGTGCATGGTTTGGCTCCTCCTGTCTGGAACTGTAAGGAATAGTTCAGGATTTCTTGGTGAAAATCAGAATGTTGGAGGTAAGCAATGGAAGATGTGCTAGGGATGCTGTCCTGTGGCTACCGAACATCTACAAGATGTCACAAAAGCTCTGGGCTGAATTTTAACAGTAATGTTCAACAACAGAAGGCCAAAGCAGTTGATTAATTAGGATGAATATAACAGGAAAAGCTGGTGAGATGGAAAGTCCTTTGTAAGTACCAGCTTCAGTGCTGACAGAGTTTGCTTAGGGTAAGACCAGAATGCTGGGAGCTCATCACCAGGACCAAGAGGACTTCACCTGGTTAAACAGGAGCTTAGCACAGAAATCTAGAATCATCCCAGAACTGCAGGGGTTGGAAGGGAGCTCTGGGGATCATCCAGGCCAACCCCCTGCTCCAGCAGGGGCACCCACACCAGCTTGCCCAGGGTCACCTCCGGCTGCCTTGGCAATCTCTCCACACAAGGAGACTCCACAGCCTCTCTGGGCAGCCTAGGCCAGGGCTCCAACACCCTCACACCAAACAAGCTTCTCCTCCTGCTCAGCTGCAACCTCCTGGCTTCCAGTTGGTGCCCAGTGCCCCTTGGGCTGGCCCTGGGCACCACTGAGCAGAGTCTGGCCCCAGCCTCTTGCCTTCTGTCCTTGAGCTCTTGCTGGGCATTGAGCAGCTCCCCTGTGGGGCTGCTCTTCTCCAGGCTGAGCAGCCCCAGGGCTCTCAGCCTTTCCTCCTCCCAGAGAAAAGAGTGATTAATGTTATTCTTTAGTTAATTAGTGCTTGAGCAGCCCACAGAAAATAGATGGTTGATAAGAAAAGTGACCTGCAGGAGTCAGAAGCACTGGCAGCTCCTGGCTTAACCATCTGAAGATGTCAGTGACGTTTTCCTTCTACTCTTCTCCTCCCACATCCAAACCTGCATCAACTCATCCACACCCAGAACAATGACTAGGATTTTCAGTGATGTTTGGAGAACAAGACAATCACTGTGTATTCAGTTGGACCAAAACCTCAGCAGAAGGTGGTTTCAGGATCACCAGGACTCCTCCAGACCCTTCACTTCCTACAGAATGTAACTTCCCAGTTTGGGCTTTAAGAAAGATCCTAGATATCTCTAGCAGTGCTGACAATGTTGCACTTCTCATCAGCCATTTCCCTTGAGGTAGGGGAGAGCCTTGGCCTGCAGCTCTCTCTCATCTCTCTGCAGTTAAATATTGACTCAGCTCTCAGCTTTTCCATAACCCTTGGCTCAATACTGAAGCACTAGAGCAGGATCTGCCTGCCTCCAGCAGCCACACCTTTTCCAGGAAGGACATCTACTGAAGCTGCAGTGAAGGGGGGCTCTAAATGACAGTGGTAATTAACCAAATAGCTGCAAGACATAGCTGAAGTAAGGAGGAGGCTGATCCTCTGAGATCTGCCTGATGCCACCTGAGGAAAAATTAGTTTCTACAGGACCACCCACATTTGGAATTCCCATCATGGCACCAGGCAAAGACAGACCAAAAGCCAAGGGGAGCTGCTGGCCAGAACCTCCTTCAAACAACACCACAGGTATTATTTTACTGCCCTAAGCAGCTACAGACAAATAAGCTGAGCTTCCTACCCCTGTCTCCCACCCCAGCCTCCTGTCCTCTCTGCTGATGAGGGACTTTGGTTTCTCTGGAAGCTTTTCAATTGTCTCTGCAGCTGTAGAACTGGGTAGCAACAGTGATGCTATTTATCTAGCTATTTACCAGACTAAAATTAGGGAAGCAGAGAGACTATCACAGCAGGATTGAATTCCGTAAGGCAAACAGAACACTTCCATGGCCATGCCACTGCTGCTGGTTTCCAAGGAGGAAAGGCTCAGACCTCAGTTTCTATCCCTTTGGAGAGCATTTCTGGTGTGGTGTTGTTGTGGTTTTCTTTTTAAACCCCTCTTCCTGCTGCCTTTCAGGAGAACAGATGTTGTTTTTCATCTGGAATCTGACCTCAGAGTCCTTTCCTCAGCCATTTCTAGTTGGATTGGCTCATGCAGTTTCATCTCTACTGCAACTTCAACTTCTTTTTTCCTCTGTTGGGTTCAAATCTTGCAGTTTCCTACCATCCCCTGGAAGATCTCTCTGCTTACCACCATGCTCTCACAGTTAAGGCATAAGAGATGACTTGAATAGCATTTTGGTTAAAACAAGACAAACCTGTGCTTCTGGACTGTAGTGCTCATCTATGGAGGTTAAACCCCAAAGCATTGCTAGAGTCTATTCCAACCAGAACCACTCAGCAGCAGCTCCTTCAACAGAGCCTGGAATGTCATCAGCCTAGAGGGGCTGCTGGAGCAGGGCAAGAGGAGGCCACAACAATGATGTGAGGGCTGGAAGTTCTCTGCTGGGAGGCCAGGCTGAGAGAGTTGGGGTTGTTGAGCCTGGAGAAGAGAAGGCTCCAGGGAGACCTTCCTGCAGCCTTGCAGAACTTCAAGGGTTTAGAAGAGAGCTGGGGACAGAGTTTTGAGCAGGAGCTGTTGGGACAGGACCAGGGCTGATGATTTGAAAATAAAAGAGGAGATTGAGACTAGAGAGAAGAAAGAAATTCTTCACTGTGAGGGTGGTGAGAGCCTGCCCCAGGCTGCCCAGAGAGGTGGGAGATGTCCCATTCATCCCTGGAACCAACCCAGGTCAGGTTGTCTGGGGCTCTGAGCAACCTGCTCTGCTTGGAGATGTCCCTGCTGGCTGTAGAGAGTTGGACTAAATAACCTTGGAAGGTGCCTTCCAACTCTAACCTTTCCATGCTTTCTATAATTCTATGACTTTTCAATCAATCACAAAACCCAGAGTTAATCAACACAGACTGAGGTTCTCCTATCACTACTCTGCTACATCACCCATGACTTTCCCTCTTCCTGGCCTCTATTAGCTATAAAAAAACCCATAATAGCTTATTTTCAGCTGCTTCATGTTCCAAAGCCACTGTGAAAAACCACAAGGAGAGGAACTGCTCTTGTAACCAAGACTGTCAGCTCTTTGCAGGTTAGGTTCATCCATCCTTCCTGCTGCTGTGGGTTGGAGTGAACAGTGCTCACACAAATTGCTTGGTCAACCTTCACGAGCAGCTTTGTACTGCAGACCCAGGAGATCTTCTGCATGTGAAACAGAGAGAGTGCTCTGGAAAACTGCCTGCTGAAGGAGGGCATGTGGGAGGGCAGACAGCAAGTGTCTGCACTGAGGACACCAGAGATTGCCCTTCCTAAGCCCTTTAATCACAGACAGCGAAGATTTAAACCCTTGTCTGTCCCTGGCTGTGTTTTCAGGTGGGTAGATCACTCTCCTGCCTGGTTTTTCTTCTATAACTCTCTATTTAAGCTGCATTTTTAACTGGGGAGTAGATTACCTCATTCACCATGGCTTTCTGACACAGTCTTTGTAATCTTGTGAATCTTAATTTGGAAATCCCTAAATCCCAGCATGACTGGGGTTGGAAGGGAGCTCTGGGGATCATCCAGCCCAACCCCCTGCTCCAGCAGGGGCACCCACAGCAGCTTTGGGAATCTCCCCACACAAGGAGACTCCACAGCCTGGGCCAGGGCTCCAACACACTCTCACCAAACAAGCTTCTCCTCCTGCTCAGGTGGGACCTCCTGGCTTCCAGTTGGTGCCCAGTGCCCCTTGGCCTGGAGTCTGGCCCCAGCCTTGAGCTCTTGCTCTGCAGCGAGAAGATCCCCAGCATAAACCCATACAGAACAGAAGTACACGTCATGAGAAGGTTTTGCCAGGGGCATGGTGCTCATAAGACTGCCTGGACTTCTCCTTAGAGATCTGAGCATTGCACATTTTACCACATTATGCACATGGAACTGATATCAACCTGCTGGGTCAGATCCCAGCACTGCAACCTGGGAAGGGTATTCGAGGAAGGGCAATGGGAGCTAGAGCACACGAGACTCATGACTTACCCCTTCCAAGCCCTCTGGAAGTGATTGGGACTACTGTTACAAGGCTGACCTAAAGCCACTCTTTAACAAGCTCTAGGCAGGACTGTTTGACAGCCTGCACTGGGCTGAGGGTGTCCTACTGAGGAGCAGCAACAGGAAACCCATGAGAAAACGGGGAATCACCAAGAGTGGCTGGAACCTCTTACCCCTGGCCAAGCCCAAGAGCAGGCTCTGCCAGCTCTGCAGAAACACCTCTCTGGCACCCTACACAATGAGGAGAACCTCACAGGAGGTCCTTGGATCCATCCTACCAGTCATTCAAGGAGGAGACAGCATGGAATTGGTAAGCCTCAAGTCAAAGTTCATGGTTACATCAACACCAGAGAAGAGTCAAGTCATCACAAAGAGCAAACACAGTCATGGCACCACGGGGCTGCATCGCCCTGGGGCAGAGGATGGGTGGCAGAAGGACAGAGATGCAGGGAGGGGGTTGCTCCAAACAGGGAAGTTAAGAAGAGGACAACACATGAAGCCTGGAGGGAAGACAAGGCAAGGAAAGCACAAAGACAGGGAGGGGACAAGTCCAGCACTACCACGAGGAAGCTGCCCGGTTATCGACACGGCAACACATGGCTCCTGAGTCCCTGGGGAGAAGTACCCAAACATCCTTCATGAAGGTATGTGGATACTGACCTGGGCTTGAGACAGGACTAGAGGTAGTAGGCTCAATAAGTTCTACAAAAAGGGAAAAGGAAAATAAAAAAAAGGGGAAAGAAAAGAGAACATTTGGGAGTTAATCACACATGGAAGACAAATACAGCATGAGACAGCAAACAGTCAAGCAACAGAGACAACAATTTCATCTGAAGACCAAAGGTGGCCATTGTGGGGCTAGGACAAACCTGTGGTCAACTAGGCTTCTGTGCTATGACCTACACATCAGAGGCTTCCTTTTCCCAGGCACATCACTTGTGTCACCAGTGCACAACCTCAGGGCCATCACACTCCAAATGGTTTTGCCTGCCACCTTGGCAAAGTCACCCTTGGACTTTTGGAGCTCAAAATAAAACCTTTTCTCCTGGGGACTGCTGAGACCTGGCTAGAAAATAGAGGGTGCTTGGCTCCCTTCACCGAAGGGAATTTCTGATCAGGAGTGAATCATTGTGGACCAAGTTTTAAAGTGACAGTTTTGTAGACTTTGCAGAATACACAACTTTGTAATTACTGAAGCCTTTCCAGGAGAAATCATTCCTCAAAGCCATTCTGGAGATGTTTACTTCATCTGGGGCAACCAACACAACCAACAGGCAAAGTGAAGAGCACAACCCTCCATCATTCAGTGTAATGAAACAATTGCCAGTGCCTTCTCATTACAATTTCCCTTTAAAACTCATTATCCTGTGCCCTTTTTATTAGCTCTCAACAGCTCCATGCAAAATGAAACCCCAGCCCCAACCAGCCCTGCCCAGAACCAAGTTCCCCATCTCAATGCAGCAAGTCAATAGATTGAAGACAATTCCAGAGCTCCAAAGATCATTGCCCATTGGCTCCAACAAGGAGCTAATGAAATCATAGGGGAGCAAGTTGACACCACCAGGTGCCACCACATCCTCCACTCCTGTCCAGTTTAACTTTCAGGTTAAAATGATGCAAAAATGATTCTAAGTGAAATAACAACTGTTTTCCCAAAGGAAAAGTTATGAAGTTTCTTCAGCAAATTGCTGGTGTTGAGAATTCTGCTGAGACAGAGGAATGTTCCCAACCTTCACAGTGCCTGTGTGGCACCTTGACAAACACACCATGGCTGCTGCTCAATGCAAATGACATCGTCAAAGTAGAATGGAATTGCAACTGAATTGCTTCAGCTTTACAGTTTTGAGTTGAAGTTTCAAAGGCTGGTGACCTCTTGAGCAGTCTTTGACATAAAAAGGATCTCAAGTCCACTCTTGAGGTTGCCCACTCCTGGCTAATGGTAGTTTGAGTATGTGGCAGAGGAGAGAGGGAATGCTGGGGACAGGCAGGTCAGGCCCTGGATGTCCCTCACTGATTCTCATCATCACAACTGGGGCACTGGGGAAGGAGCAGTGGAGTAGGTCCCTCACTCCAAGGAGGACATGCAGGTGCTGGAGTGTGGCCAGAGGAGGAGAAGGAAGGTGGGGAAGGGTCTAGAGCACAAGTGTAGTGAGGAGCAGCTGAGGGAACTGGGCTTGGTTAGCCTGGAGAAGAGGAGGCTCAGGGGTGACCAAGGGCTAAGCCTTGTGCTTCCCAATGTTTCCAGCAACCCAATGTTTCCAGCTGTCTGGAATAAACAGAGGTCCTCCATGAAAAGAGGCTGCACTCTTGCATGATTTTAACAGGAGAAAAACTGTGTTGAAGCAAGAGACACAGAAAATCCAAATAATTATGCAGACTTCCCCAGTTTTGGGCCTGAATGACTTTTATAACAATTTGATTCAGTAGCCTTTAATTCCTTCCAAATCCTTAGGTCCTATGAAGTCACATCCTGCTCCTCATGGACAGCTATCAGCTTTGCCTCAAATCCACTGAGCAATGATGTCTAAAGTCAATCTTCTGGCTATCCTAAAACAACAGGACCCTTTGGTTGTGAATTTAAGGGGTCAGGCCCTCCTGCTGCAGAAGAAAACACTCTTTGCAACCATCATCTAAATTAACATCCTCAGGGAGTGCAATATTTCCTTGTAAGGCATCCCCAAAAGCAGGAGGGATTTGACTAAGATCTTGCCATGTTGGAGATATTTGATCTAGACTTAACTGTGGGTACTTAAGGTAGCAGAAAGTCACAATCCCAGCAGTGTGGAGGCTGGAGGGGGAGGAGGGAACAGCATGCATTATTCCTGCCAAAATCTCACTTTTTACACCCAGGATTTGATCAAGGGGTTGGAGAGATGGATGCATTTCCAGTTTCAGGTTCTAAAACTCTTGGCAGATCTTTACTCATGAAGCTGCTCAGGTCTACAGAGAGACAACACCACCAGCTGCTTGGGTCAGCAAGAGGAAAATCTATTAATGACTTCTCAGTAACACCATGAGGCAGGGATGGGTATGGAGGAGGCCTGCTATCTGTAACTTCATTCTGCTGGGACCCCAACCCTCCCAGGTCAGGACTGCTTGAATTTTTTCAAGGGTGATTGTAGAAAAATAGAAAAAAAGAATGAACCAGGATGTTCTGTGTCACTGCTGTGGCTCCAGTGGAGAACTGTCCTGGAGCAGAGCTCGGAGATGTTTTATAAACCAGAGGAAAAGCAATGGGACCACAGCAGCTCCTGGTTTGCCCTTTGGAGACTGACAATCATGGAATCATTTTGGTTGGAAGAGGCCTCTGAGATCATCAGGTCCAGCTGTTAACCCAGCACTGCCAGGTCACCAATAACCCATGGCCCTCATCACCACAGCTCCAGGGCTTTGAAACCCCTCCAGGGATGGTGACTCCACCACTGCCCTGGACAGCCTGGGCCAGGCCTGGACAACCCTTTCCAGGAATAAATTGTTCCTCATGTCCGATAGTGCAACTTGAAGCCATTCCCTCCTGTCCTGTCACTTGTTCCTTGGGAGAAGAGCCCAACCCTCACCTGGCTCCAGCCTCTTGTCAGGGAGTTGCAGACAGTGAGAAGGTCTCCCCTGAGCCTCCTCTTCTCCTGGAGGTGGCTAACCAACCCCAGTTCTCCTGTATGTCCTGGTGGAACAGCCTGACTTCATGCAGGTGAGGGAAGGGGAGAGGTGGGATAAGGTATGTGGCTACCTGCAGCAGGTTGCCATGGGAAGAAATGGAATTTAATGCTCTTTTAAAATCAATTTTGGTCAGCAGTGGTGAGCATCTGCTGGAGCCAACTGCTGGAAATAATCTGGCTTTAGAGAATCAGCAGCTGAGTTTAAATAACATGGAAGAATAAACCCCACAGACTTGTAACTACAGCTCTAATCCTCAAAGAGAAATTCTAGGAGGATTTAAGCTACTACAGATAGCTGGGACAAGGAGGTGCAGTCCAACAGCAAGGACATTTAGTTGCCTTTTACCAAAAGGAGAGAGATAACATCTGGAAATTCCTTTCTGAGCCCTGGCAGAAAAAAAATGAAGCTTGCAGAGAAAACCTCTTAACAGGACGGGAAACCATCCCTTGAAAAGGGGAAGTGCCCAAGGGGGAAAGTGATAAGGAAGAAAAGGATTTGGCCAGAAGGAAGTGATGATCTGGGAAAGCAAGGGTGGAGTGGGAGCTGCCCAGGACCAAGCTGAATGGTACCTTGGAAAGGAAGCCACAGCAAAGCACTCCTGAGCCCCAGAGGATACCTTAGGTAAGAAGAGAGCACCTCTGGCCACTCAACTAGGGGGAGAGAAATGAAGCATGGGCCCCAAAATGACCTATATTATTTGGTTTTGCCCCAGTTTTAGTGAAATCTTCAGAGATGTCATTTGGAACAGGGTCAAAAATGGAAATTGCCTGAGCAAAGTTAAAGCAATATGTAATCAGCTGAGGACACTCAGGTCAGAGGGATTTAAATGTGTTTGCACGTCAAATGGTCAGGAGGAGAGGAAATTCCTGGGGAGGGGAGGGGAGGGCAGGAGCTGCAGCAGGGTTGGGGATTCAGGATCTGTGCCAGGAGGGTGAGCACACCCCACCAGACCTTCATGGCATGCAGGGCTTTGGGAAACCAGGGAGGGGAAGGAGGTAGGAGAGGATACAGGAGGTAGAAAACAGGCAGGTAAATGAAAGAAGCAGCAATAAACTAAGTAAATAAAACAAGTCAATGAGAAGTGGCTGTTAGGTTACAAGAGATCAATTATTTGTCTAGCAAATTTCATAGCCTGTGATTAAGGGAGAGGATAATTCCTCAGCCTTTGTGTTTGCAGTTTGTTTCCTCTTCTCCTATCACTTGTTCCTTGGGAGAAGAGCCCAAGCCCCACCTGGCTCCAGCCTCCTCTCAGGGAGCTGCAGAGAGTGAGAAGGTCTCCCCTGAGCCTCCTCTTCTCCAGCCTAACCAAGCCCAGTTCCCTCAGCTGCTCCTCACCTTCCCCACCTTCCTTGCCCTTCTCTGGACACACTCCAGCACCTCCATGTCCTTCTTGGAGTGAGGAGCCCAAAGCTGAGCCCAGGATTGGAGCTGTGGCCCCCCCAGTGCCCAGCCCAGGAGGACAATCCCTGCCCTAGTCCTGCTGCCACTCTAGTGCTGCTCCAAGCCAGGATGCTGTTGGCCACCTGGGCCAAGCTGTATTGCAGAAAGGACATAGACAGAGCAGAGACATGACCACTCATCAGGGCTACACTGAATACATCCTTCTGTGGATATCAAAGCTTTAATGAGGCTGCTAATGAGTCTTTTGCCCCTTTCCTGGTGCTTTGGCACCTCTCTGCAGTCCATGCCTTCAATACCAAAACAAAGGTGAAGCACATGGAGAAACCTACAGCACTTCTGCTTCCTATCAGCATTGTAATTATGCCTACATCTCAAAAGCTACCTAAAATACAGTATTTTTACTTAGCTGTTCAAGTTATGGTAGGATGAAGGATAAACAGCATTTGCTCATTAGTCCTTATTTCCTTTTGCAGATTTTTCCAGAGGAAACTGCATCTTTCATGAATTTTTACAGCTGTTGAGACCACATCAAAATGAAGGATAAAGTGACAAAAGTAGTCTCCATCCTTTCAGCCTGGTCCTTCATTCATATGTAGAAATAGGAAGCTCATGAATAATGTAGACCTCGAAATCTGTTAACGTTTGGGCTGTTCAGAAACATATGATTAGCATTGCTCTGACTCCCCATAATTACATTCTTGTTCTCAGAGGTCATTCTTTAAACCTGCACAACTGTGGCTACACTTCTGGAAGTAAATAAGGCAAAACAGGCATTAGAGATGCAACACACTGTGGCACTACCTCCCTTCCTGCATGGACAGCAGGGGCTCTGCAGCTGCTAGCACCAGCACACAAAGGCTTCTGCCAGCTTCATGCTAACATGAAGGTTTGTTACTGTTCTCCCACTCTGGGATTTGCACAGCTGGATCTTCCAGGAGATACCTTCCCCTCCCATCCAGCCCTGAAGCCCAGTTGAACCCTGCCAGAGCCAGAGTGTTTTCCTTCATCCCATGCCAGGCTGGAGTGTGTTAAGTTGTGCTTTGATTTCTCTTGGAATCATGGAATCACAGAAGCATGGCTTCAGTTTGGTTGGAAGAGACCTTGAAGATCATCAGGGCCAACTGTTAACCTAACCCTGCCAGGTCACCACTAACCCATGGCCCTCAGCGCCACATCACCAGGGCTTTGAAACCCCTCCAGGGATGGTGACTCCACCACTGCCCTGGGCCAGGCCTGGACAACCCTTGCCAGCAAGAAATTGTTCCTCATAGCCAACCTAAACCTCCCCTGATGCAACCAGAGGCCCTTTTCATATACTGGCCAATAGATAGGACCTGTGCAACCAGAGCCCACTACACCCCTAACCAGGGAGAATCTGGGTTCCTGACCTCACTACCTCCAGGTTAACCTCCTCTAAGGTTTCCTGGATGAAAGTCTTTTCCTGCTGCTTGCAAGTGTGGGAACATTGGCACAAACAACTCTTCCCACAGTAGAAGTCTCCTCCTTTCTAGACCTTATCACCTGATCTATGCATTACTGCTCTGTTTAAGGCCAGCAGCTCCATCTCTGCAGTCCTCATCTGTCTGTCACAAGTCCCTAGAAGATCTAGACACTGCTCAACTGCTCTGCTATTTGCTTTCACTGGCACAGCAATTTGTGAGCAAGTTATTTAATAATTACCATGTAATTACAGTTCTGCTGATCCCTGCTGAACTGAAATCCACAGACAATGCCTATCAAATGAATCATTACAAACCTCTGCAAATTACATGGTGAGATGTGCCAACCTCATGATGAGATTCATAAAACATCTTCAGCTTCTCTGAAAGGAGACTTAATGAAGCTGGAGTTATGGCTGCAAGGCTCCACCCAGAGTTCAAGAGGAGGAATGTTGTGAGATAGGACTCTGAAGTTTCCAAGAGAAACAGAAAGCCACAGAACCATTGAACCATCAGGGCTGGAGAAGATCTCCAAGATCATCAAGTCCAACCATCAACCACCGTGTCCCCCAAGCACCACACCTATGTTTTCTGCTGCTGCAAGTCAGAGTTAAAGAAGGAAAGAACACAACAGTGCAGCTTAACATGGATTATTCCAGATACAAATGAGCCCTGGAAGTCCAACTGGCTTCCATTGGCATGGATGTGTGTCAGAGGATGGGTGGAACAGGAGAGAACAGCACTGGTTATCTACAGAAGGAGTCATGGTGCCAGCAGGCAGAGGAAGGAAATGCATTCACTGCCTGGGGAGCCATTAAAAGCTGAGCTGAAGGAACAGAAATCTGCAGCAAACAGCCTACAAGGCTCTGAGCACACCCATCATGGGGTTAAAACAATCAACCTTATCTGCTTCCCAAAGCATTCACTGATCTCCCACCAGGGATTTGGGGATGTCAGACTGTGAGAGCTGCAGCTGATAACTTGATCCTGGTTAAGGGAGTGAAACTTAAAATATTAGATTACCTATTAGTTAAGTATTGGCTTCCCACCCCAGAAGATTCCTCCAAGTCATCCTCACTCCCTGCCAAGGTCAGGGGCTGATTGGTGTTGCTGCTGCTTCTAATGCAGAATCAGCACAACTCCTCATGGTAAGTGTCACACCACAGTTTGTTGCTCAGATGAACTACTATTAGCATATTATAAACATAATATTAGCATGCAAGAGCTGAACATGCTATTTCTGGAAATAGAAATGTCTTCTATTAACAAAGACCATAAAGAGCTGAACTACATTTCCCACTTGCATCGAGCCCTGGGGCTGCTTAGCTCAAGGACAGAAGGCAAGAGGCTGGGGCCAGACTCTGCTCAGTGGTGCCCAGGGACAGCCCAAGGGGCACTGAGCACACACTGGAAGCCAGGAGGTTGCAGATGAGCAGGAGGAGAAGCTTGTTTGGTGTGAGGGTGTTGGAGCCCTGGCCCAGGCTGCCCAGAGAGGTTGTGGAGTCTCCTTGTGTGGAGAGATTGCCAAGGCAGCCGGAGGTGACCCTGGGCAAGCTGGTGTGGGTGCCCCTGCTGGAGCAGGGGGTTGGGCTGGATGATCCCCAGAGCTCCCTTCCAACCCAAACCATGCTGGGATTCTGAGACCCTTGCACATCCTAAACGTGAGGAGCTACCAGATCAACCTAGCAGTGTTGGGCTGACTGTTGGACTTGACGATCTTAATGATCTCTTCCAACCAAAACGGTTCTATGATCTCCCCAGGGTGCACACAACTATTTACAGAGCCCAGGAGCAGTTTCAGCAGCTGCTGGTTGAGGGTGAATGCTGAAAGGTTCAGCCTTTCATTTGCAAACCAAAATGGACTGGCTGCAGAACTCCTTTAGTAAGAGAATCATGTGTCTGCTGGGTGAGATGCTGGAATTCAGGCAGGATGATGACAAGCCATGGAAGGAGACTTTAATCTTTTGTTTCTTTCCCCCATTGCATCCTAATTCAGAGATCTGCACTCAGGGGAAAGCATTTTGTTATGGCAAAAAGTGTTATTCTGCTTCCAAATGTCAACCCTTTAGATGTTAATTAGAAATACTATTTTAAACCAGACACTCTATACAAAATACTGCTCTGAGATCAGCAGGAATCTCTTTAGTAAGCTCCAGATGAACAAGAAATGTGAATTTCCTTGCTGGAGAAGATGAAGAGATGCAAAGAACCACCTTCAGCTGCTAAAATCACAGTTTTAACACTGAAATCTGTTGGATCCTGACTCCACAGTTACTGTCTCCAGGGTGAAAGATTCTGTCTCATCCTTGCAGCCCTCTGGACAGAGCCCAGGCAAGGAAAGGAGCTGGTTCCTGATATGCATTTTATTGGCTAGATCAATCCAAGTTGCACATTGCTGCTACCTTGTGATGTGCCTCAGTTTAAGTTCCTGGGTGGGTTCCTTAGTGGAGTTACTGGATGAGATTTGTTCCTTTCTTCCAACCACCTCCAGTAGCTATAGGATCATGAAAAAGGTCTCCTGGAAAAGGTCTCTTCCACCCTAAGTGTGAAGATCCTGAAGTCCAAGCATGAGCTGGCAGTGCTGGTTATAACCACTAACCCATGGCCCTCAGCACCACAGCTCCAGGGCTTTGCAACCCCTCCAGGGGTGGTGACTCCACCACTGCCCTGGGCCAGGGCTGGACAACCCTCGCCATTAAATATCCAGTTTAAACATTTGATCCTCTTCTCCCCTCAGCATAGCATTTGAACTGTGCAGATGAACAGAACTGATCTCCCCAGGCTCTCAGGGTTGTGTTCTACCTTTGGGTAAGGTTAGTAAATCTAGATATTGCCCACCCTAAAAAATATCTGAGTGTCCTTTTACAGGCCAATTGATAACAAAAGGTCTGTAACAGTAACAGCACCTGACTGCACAGTAAAATTCAGATTACTGTGGTAGATGCTCTACAGCAGAATATTTTAAAAGTCAAGTTATCATCTTGTGAGAGTGTTTGGAAAGAAAAATACATTTCTGACATACTCCTCCTAGGTCTTTTCACAGCATTTCTGATCCTGAAAGCAATATTTGCAATATCACAAGCAATACCTAAGCATCTGATGCCTAATATTTTATTTTTTTGCCTGAGGTTTGGAAAAGCCCTGAGAAGAGAAAGCTTTTATATTCAATTTGTTATTTAAACTCCAGTCAAAACCTCAACAAACCTTCCAGAAGCTGTGGAGAACATCTCCACCTCCTTTTCACCTCTGCAGGAGAGGACACCTGGCACCATTGAAGCACACACACTTCTCAGACAAACATTGCTTAGCTTCCAGCAACTGCTTTGGTTAAAGAACCCTGCAATTTGTTTGGTAAATTACCTCAGCCATGGCATTCTCCAGCCTGTTGGGCTATTTGCATAAATACTGAAGCAGAGTGACTTGCCTAAAAAGTTAATTTACTTCAAGTCTTTCTACCCCTTGACTAGAAACACAAGTCCCAGAAGATCTCTGATCACTGATGCTCCTTGTTCTGGTTGGGGCAGAGGCAGCCACTGCCTTCAGCTGCTCTAAATGAGTTCCACAGCTGACCCTGAATCACAGAATCATTGAAGTTGGAAGAGACCTCTAAGATCATCAAGTTCAACTGTCAACCTATCTCTACCATGCCACTAAACCATGGCCCTACAACATCTCCACACTTTTTCAACACCTCCATGTTCTAATCATCATCATAATTAACTCATGCCTATGATCTTCAACATTTAGACCTGCTTCATCCTCCCTGAATTGACCCAGTTCAGGAAGAACATGTGTCTAAACATTGTCAGCTGTGGTTATAATTGCACAAATTGGGAATGTAAACAAACTAATCAAACCTAACCCCAACTTTGATAAGGATCCATAGCTGAACTCGTTGGAATCTGGGGTTCCCCCTCCCTCCCACACACAGATATGCTCTTAAGTCTTCAGAGTTTCTTCTGAATGTCAAGGAGAAACCTGTTATTGGCCTAGCTCAGGGTATTTCCACCTCACCCCCTTCTCAGCCCCTTATTGTCATGTAGCTCACAACAAAGCTCCAGCTGGAAAAGAGATTCAGAGAAGATTCCTCCTGAGCTCCCAGTAATTGCTACCTGGAGCAGCAGTGGCATCCATATGGAAGGATCTGGAACTCCACATCTGACAGAAGGATGATGACCTCTGCATGGAGGATCTGGTCCTCTATCTTATTCTGTATGAATATATGAATTTGAGGAGTGGAGTTTTTAGCTCTGCTGGGCTCCTTGTCTCAGCAATCTCTGATGGGATTAGTCCCTCAGGTACCCCTGAGATGTGAAGAGAAGTCTCTCTTGTAGCTGTGCACTGCTCATGGTGCATCTGCATCTCACCCTAGGTGAGAATGGGGAGAGAAGAAAGGTTTCTACCTTGCTCTGAGCCACACTGGGATGGTTGAATGTTTTCAGAGAGCTGATGTCCCTTGGGAACATCATGACTCAATTAAAATGCCCTGGGTGAATGAACCTTCATCTTGGGAGAAAGGTCCCTGAGGAACTGACTCCGAGATTGATAACCCTGAATCCCTTGAATTTCAACCTGCAGGTCAGGAGCTGGTGCCCATCCCCATCTCCTTCTCCAGGGGATGATGTCCTTCCCATTAGGGATCCCCTCTCCTCTGTCAGCTGGTTCTGTTAGGCCAACTTGGACCTGATTAGCAAAACCAAGGACTCGGACTAGAAACCCCATCAGTGAAGACAGAGCACACAAAGAGGAGGGGGGTGAAAGGCAAAATGACCTTCAGTCCACAAGGGAAGAGGCACAAAGAGACCTTAGGAGCTTCCAGAGGGAACAAAGCAGATTTGTCTTGGCTTTAGAAAGCCAGGAAACCCTCCAGGTGAGGAGCTGGCTGTCCCTTGCAGCCGGTCAGCAGTCATGACAGCTCAGATGTGTGACCATCCCTTCACAGGTGATCTGGGTGTTCCCAGGGTGGATTTCAAATCTGTTCCCTGTCTACCAGTCCTCCTGAGATGTGGAAGAGGAGGAGATGTTTCCTGCATGCTCAGCAGGAGCTGGAGGATTAGATCAGGACAGAACTGGAAGGGACGCTCCCAGGTCCATGGCCCCACTTCCATGTGCAGTGATGCCTGCAGGAGACTCAGGGCTTGATCCAAACCTTATTAACTCAATTAATGTCTTCTGACTGATGACAGCAATCTTTGAGCAGGCTCCTAATGAGTACAGGAATTTCCATGTCCATTTTGATGCCTATGTAGATATATCTACAGACATTTGTTATTCTTTGGGTGCAGCCCAGCCCTCCTGGCTTGGGCACCACAACCATGCAAATATAGCTGTGACTTTCTTTACAGGCTGGGGTTTGAGAGACAAAACACTACAAAAATCTTTCCTAGGTCACTGGACAACAGTTAAACCTATGGACATGAAGGGAATTGCCCTGGAGAGTTTATTACTGTTCTAGAAATGTCAAACTTGGAAGCAAGGCAAAGTTATTGAGGGAAAACTTAGCAGAAACCTGACACATCCCCAGGCAGACTAAGCTCTCATTTCCCAGTCAATAACATCAAACTGCTGACTTTAAAGACATCCAACTCTGAACAGAAGATGACCCAAGCAATCCCTGAACCCCAGCATGGTTTGGGTGGGAAGGGAGCTCTGGGGATCATCCAGTCCAACCCCCTGCTCCAGCAGGGGCACCCACAGCAGCTTGCCCAGGGTCACCTCCAGCTGCCTTGGCAATCTCTCCACACAAGGAGACTCCACAGACTCTCTGGGCAGCCTGGGCCAGGGCTCCAACACCCTCACACCAAACAAGCTTCTCCTGCTCAGCTGCAACCTCCTGGCTTCCAGTGTGTGCCCAGTGCCCCTTGGCCTGGCCCTGGGCACCACTGAGCAGAGTCTGGCCCCAGCCTCTTGCCCCCAGCCTTCAGCTCTTGCTCAGCATTGAGTAGATCCCACCACTGGGTTTAATGAATGAGCAAATCTATGCTAGAAATAAAACAGGAGAGGACAACATCCTCATCCTTCCTCAGGGCCAGAAATCCCGGGAAAAGGCAGTGCAGGCAGTGCCAAACCTCTGATCTCTGTGGCCCATAGATGGCAGGATGGGACTGTCCAACAAACACTCCCTCAGCAGGGTGCTCTGGGAGGATCATGAACTTCATATGATTACCCACAAAAACAACACTTTGGGGTGTTACAGAGGACTCAGCCATGAATAATTAGCAAATTGCCATTCATTATTAATTTATTGGAACCACTGCTTCCCTGTGTTTTTCCCACAAGGCTCAGTCTTTCTGTTTTACAGCTGCTGAATTTATTATTAATAGCTAGATCTCAGACATGGCCATCCAACAACTGCTTGCTTATGAATGTGATTAATTGTCTCAACTTCATGGGATCTAGGATGTTCCTACCTCCCCAGACATCAGATTCTTCTACAAACTGATCTGGCTATCAGTCCCCAGGGCAGAAGTGCATCTGGATGACTTCCTGCTGCCTGTCCTGGGCTCATAGCAGCAGGGGGTTGTCCTCAGGCCATACCCCAGACAAGTTCTCCTTCTGCTCCACCCACCCTGTCTGTACCATCACATACAACTCCATTAAACCACCAGCTCTGACCAGTCCATGTTGCTGTCACACAAAGGCAGCTTTCACCTTCTCCTGACAGCCCTCAACCCACTTCCTCCCTATTTTCCTTGGAAGAGACCTTTAAGATCATCAAGCCCAACCATTACCCAGCACTGCCAGGTCACCACTAACCCATGGCCCTCAGCACCACAGCTCCAGGGCTTTGAAGCCCCTCCAGGGATGGTGACTCCACCACTGCTCTGGGCAGCCTGGGACAATGCTCAACCATTCCTCCAGGGATGAAACTGTTCCTCATCTCCAACCTGAACCTGGCACAACTTGAGGCTGTTTCCTGGTGTCCTATCACTTGTTCTTTAGGAGAAGAGCCCAACCCCACCTGGCTCCAGCCTCCTCTCAGGGAGTTGCAGAGAGCCAGGAAGGTCTCCCCTGAGCCTCCTCCAGGCTAACCAAGCCCAGTTCTCTCAGCTGCTACTCACAATACTTGTGCTCTAGACCCTTCCCCACCTTCCTTGCCCTTCTCTGGACACACTCCAGCACCTCCATGTCCTTCTTGGAGTGAGGAGCCCAAAGCTGAGCCCAGGATTGGAGCTGTGGCCTCCCCAGTGCCCAGCCCAGGAGGACAATTCCTGCCCTAGTCCTGCTGCCACCCTAGTGCTGTTCCAAGCCAAGATGCTGCTGGCCTTGGCCACCTGGGCACTCTGCTGCCTCATCTTCAGCTGCTGTTGACCAGCACCCCCAGGTCCTGGCAATGATGAGCAATATGTGAAGTCTGATGGATGAACAGAGCTCATCAGGGCCAAAGAAAGGAGTTTATCACAGAAACAACAATACGTGCTCAAGGTTGCCTTCATGGCTCACAAAAAGCCAAAGCCCTCTCAGGACTAGAAGAAATAATCCTTTTTTTTTGGTGGTATCCTTCAGTTTATCTTCAGAGTAGGAGGACACCAATAACAGAGAACATGCTTAGCTCCATCCCTGAGACAGGCTCCCAGCTGTGCACTGCTGCTCTGTCATTCATCTCTTTAACAGTGATGTGCAAGGGAAGAGAAAACAGATCTGTCTAACTCTACTACACATTTTTCTTAGATAAAGCTAAACCCTAGCAGCAGACAGAAAAGAGCCAATTAACAATTACTTAGAGATATCAGGCAAGGTGCCAAGACCTAACAGCAGAGATGTGCTTGCATCCAGAAGTGGGATTTGAAACTGTCCTGCTTAGCTTACTGTGCTAACCCCTTGGAGTTTCACAGTATCACAGATCCCAGCATGGTTTGGGTTGGAAGGGAGCTCTGGGGATCATCCAGCCCAACCCCCTGCTCCAGCAGGGGCACTCACAGCAGCTTGCCCAGGGTCACCTCCAGCTGCCTTGGGAATCTCTCCACACAAGGAGACTCCACAGCCTCTCTGGGCAGCCTGGGCCAGGGCTCCAACACCCTCACACCAAACAAGCTTCTCCTCCTGCTCAGCTGCAATCTCCTGGCTTCCAGTGTGTGCCCAGTGCCCCTTGGCCTGGCCCTGGGCACCACTCAGCAGAGTCTGGCCACAGCCTCTTGCTGGGCATTGAGCAGCTCCCCTCTGGGGCTACTCTTCTGCAGGCTAAGCAGCCCCAGGGCTCTCAGCCTTTCCTCCTGCCAGAGATGCTGCATTGCACTCAGCATCTTCCCAGCCTCTGCTGGACTCTCTCTAGCAGTTCCTTGTCTCTCTGGAACTGTAGTCCCAGGACTGGAGCCAGGACTTCACATGTATGCTCCTCTAGGACAAAGGAGAGACGGAGGAGAACCTCCCCTCCACCTGCTGCTCACACTCTTCTCCATGCACCCCAGGAGACCATTGGCCTTCTGACAGCAAGGGCACATTTCTGCCTCATAGTGAACTTGTTGTCCCTCAGCACTCCCAGCTCCTTCTGCATGGAGCTGCTTTCCAGGAGGTTCTTCCTCCCCAGGTGCAGGACTCTACACTTGCCCTTGTTGAACTTCCTGAGGTTCCTGACCCCAGCTCTCAGCCTGCCCAGGTTTCACAGTGGAATATGCAGCCAGGCTCCTGGATCACAGCTGTTGCTACACCACCCATTCCTGTCTCCAACTGTAGTGCACCAATACCACCAGCAGTCTAAAATACACTCTGGAATAAGGCATTTTCCTCTCATTTTCAGTGGTTCCCAAGTAACACAATGATCAGATTATACTCAAACCTATCGTTGACCAGCAAATGTTGCAGCCAACCACTAGCTGCTGACACTTCCCCCTCACATACCTGACCCAGCACATATGCTCACCAGCCACTGCCAGCAAAGCCACATGGAAGCAGCACTTCAGGAGAGGAAATTCTGCCTGAAGAATTAAGGAGATTTAACTCCTTTATATTATAGGTATATATAAATTTCTCTTTATAGATATATAGAAACCCCTAAGTAAATGTGTGTATTTAGACATGATAAATTAAGGAATTGTAACTCCTGGTTAATGTAACTTCATAATTTTATACAAGTTTTGATTTTTAAAGAGATACTCTTTCTAGGTCACATTTCCACAAGCTATGAGCAAGGCAAAACCTCCCCCAGCTGATCTTCATTCCCCACTGACATCTCAGCCACCACCTGCTGGAAACTTCTGTGTTTTGGCTAAATTAAAGTTAAAAAAAAAAAATCCTATCATAAGAAGAGATTCCTCTTGTCCTTGCAGTCAAACCTTTGAGCTACCATCACCCTCACGCTCCATCACCCCAGGAGGCCAGGGTCAGCCCCAGGGATCAGTGTTTTCTGGGTCACACACCCCCTCTCTTTCATGATGGGGAACATCTGGTTTTAGGATTTCTAACAATGCCCTTGGTACTTCAATGACATTTCCAACCCCTTGCATCTCAAAGTGCTTTTGAAGGGTGGCTACATGGCACCTCACAACTGATCAAATCCTGAGAGAGATTCAGCTCTGCTCTGGATTAAACCAAGAAATCATTTTACCTACTCTGAATAGCAATTACACCAAATTCTGTCTGCTTCTGGCCCAGCTTTGTTTTCCCTTCCTGCATTTTCTGTTCAAAATAAGAGGGAGGCTGTTTCCACTTCATTAGTGATTTCTCAAAGGTTGGATGGAACAACTCTGAAGGCTTCATGCTATTTTCAGCTTATTATGCCTCTTCTGCAGTAATTTAGAGGATCCTGACAACAGATCTCCTATAGTCTGGGTAGTCAGAAGGAGGTTTCATGGGTAAGAAGGCAATAATCCTAAGAGTCAAGCAACTGAACATCCACATGATAATTAATCAATTCTATTGAGTAAACTACACATTACTGAGTCTACATTACAGAGGAGGAATATCTTCATGGAGAGAAAAGCATGTAGGATACCTTCTGAGGTTTGTCTTCTAATTCAGCACTATCACAACAGATCACCACCAAAGTTCAACCACCACCCTCTCTGGGATGCCACTAGCAGGTGGCTCAGCCCTTCCACAAATATGAACTGCTACAAAGAGACAAAAGTTATCCCTCCAGCAGGAGACTGAGGACCCATTTGAGGTGAAACACTAACCATCTCCATGCTTTGCCTGTTTGTTTTGTCTTTTAGGATCCTGTTAGGATGAAATAAGAGTAGAAGAACCTCCCTTGATCTATTGGCCACATTCTTCATGCCCCCCAGGAGACCATTGGCCTTCTTGGCCATGAGGGCATGTCACCCTCTAACAGGTCTTCTCCAAAGGTTTAACATCAAGTCCTCCATGACTGAGTGCTCTGTACCAGAGGCCAATGACCACCAACAAGCCAAGCTACAAGCAAGGCTCTGGCACATCCCACTTCTCCATTCACCTCAAAATACTCCCTGAAATCACAAGCTTCCAACTTCCTTGACAGTGCTCCCTGAGTGAGCCCTGCTATTGCCACCTGAGCACAACAGTTGTGTCATGCCAAGTCTGTCTCTCCACCACCACCACCACCACAGTGGGGGTGGGTTTATTTGGGTTGGTTTGTGCAGATACACAACTCACAGACACCCCCAAAACCTTCCATCCCTTTCCAAACACAACTCCTCCTGCAGCAGCAGGGAACAAACATCCAGGGGCATCGCTGACACAAGGTATTTACACACCTTGGGAAGAAAAGCAGAGAGGAAAGAAAAAAAACAAACCAAACACCATGCTACTAATTTTGGGTGGGTTTTCTGGAGGGTTTGACTCCATGCCTGTGGAAACCAAGCCCCAGGAGCACGTGCCACGTGGGCAGGTTACTTACGGTTGAGAGGCAGGCTGGCATTGGTCGTCCCTAGCTTGTTGGCAGCGACACATGTATAGTTGCCAAAGTGCTCTTCTGTCACATTGGTAACAGTAAGAAGGGATCTGGTGCTATAATTTTTAATAGTAATTCCTTGTTGACCATTGATCAGTCTAGAAAGCAAAAAGAAAAGGGCTGTAACTCATTTGCCATAAGCAATCCATTCCTTTTATTCCTTTTCCTCTCTTTCCTCTCCTTTTCCCTCTCCTTTTTCCCCCTAGACACATGCAGACTGCTTTCTTCCTAACACAGGAAGCTGTTGGCAAGCTGCTGGTGTAACCTCTCAAGCCAGAGGACCATGGTGGAGAGGCCACGATGGGCAACCCTGGAGCTGTCAGGGATGGAGGGGAACAGCTCCTGCCCCTGTGTCCTACATCAGGAAGGAGCCAAAGCCTGACCCCCATGGTCCTGCCTGGCCATGGGACAGGAGCTAGACTCTGGAGATGGAGAGCTTAGATTTTTAGGTATTTTTTGAAACTCAGATTTTTAAAAGCTAAATTTTTAGATAACATCATCTTTTTCTGCCCCAAATAAGGTAAGTCTTTCAGACAGTGTTTGTTCAGACTCTGGAGACTGCCTGTGTCCTTCCCACTCCTCCAGCTGATGGACAGGGTTAGGTAGCCAGAGATGTCTCTACATAGGATCGTGGCCACATCTCATTTCACAGACATCTACAGCTACAAATTCAACTTGAGAGGTGCTACACCAGCACTGAGCCAGCAACCTGCACAGAAACCAGGACAAAGCCCCAGCAGGGCTCTTTTCACCCTAGCTGTGAGCTTCCCACCTTAAATGTCCTAGGAATTGGGCAGGTCTTTTGGTGTGGCTCCCAAAACCATGTCAGAAGCACCACTGCTGCACTGAGGCAAAGGGAGAAGATCAGTTTGAAGGGTGAGCAGTAGGCAAACCACATCTGATCCAGCAAGGAGATGAGAGGGGGAACCATGTTCTTAAACTCCTGATTCCCCCTAATTCCTTGTATTTCATGGGAGGAGCAGAGGTCCAGCTTAATCAGATAATTTTGTTTGATACACTGAAGGATATAATCACATATCCTAGGAATTAATGCAATCTGCTCACATCCTGCCTGAAGAAACCCATTTCAAGTCTATCATTAATTGCACTTCTGTACACTGTGGGTTGATTACTTACTACATGGAAGCATAGACTTTTTTGGGTGGGAAAGGACCTTTCAAGGTCATCTAGTCCAACTCTTCTTACAATGAGCAGGGACATCTCCATTAGATCAGGGTGCTCAGGGGGTCTCTGCTCCCCTTTAGGCACTGCACAAACAAGGGGGGGGTCTCTCATCCCCATGGAGTTTGAAGGGCTCTGGTCTGCTCCATGCAGCCCATCACTGGGGAGACCCCAGAGCTCATCCAATGGATACACATGGTTTGGTGAGAAACATACATAAATGGGCTTGAAATGCCTGGTTTGGGGTCAACACTGTAGTTAGAAGATTCACCTTTTCTTCAGAGCTGTGAAAGGCAGAACCTCCTCCTCTCAACCCACATCCATGCTTCTGCACATGGATGTTCTCCTCCCAAAACTGCCCATGTCTGTCCCTCCTCTTTTTGCCACTCCAGCAGAAAGACCCAAGAGCCTCCTCTGCTCCAAACCACCCCTTACTGGAGTCACTTACTCCAGCCTCAGGTCAGATGCTTTCCTCAGCATGCTCCTTCCCCAGCAGGGAGGGCATGACCTGCAGCCATGGCCACCATCCTCATCTATTTGACTAGGAGAGAGTAGAAGAGGAGGAGAACCTTCTTCCACCTGCTGGTCACACTCTTCTTCATGCACCCCAGGAGACCATTGGCCTTCTTAGCCACAAGACCACACTGCTGGCTGATGGGTTTTGGCAGCTAAAGTGCTAAAAGGTCTGAAACTTGCCTGTGAGACCTCTCCTCACCTTTCCCCAGCCACAACAGCAGAGCAGAGATGTCCAGCCTGCCCACTCCCTGCCCTGGGATGCCACCCAGCCTCCTGCCAGCTGCAGCTCTTGGGCTGTGAGCTCCTCACCTTGCACTTGGCCACAGAACACTGCAAAGCATTTTTGTCTGCCAGCACTTAGGGAAAGTTAGCTAACAGCAGCTCTTGAGAGCTTGGTGGCTAGGTCAAATCAACCCTGCAAGCTCTCTCTGACTTGAAGAGCAGCAGCTTTCACTGGGTGGAGTCTGTGACTGCTTTTCCCTTTAGTTTTAATGTCTGATTTGTGGTGAGATGACCTCTGGGGTCTGGGAACTGTGGCTTTGCCTTTACATTAATTTAAGTAATGGCATTAGAGTTTACAGCTCCAAAAGGCATGTTTCAGCTCTCACTGAAGGCTTGGGAGTTTCAGGTCTAACTCCAACTGTTCACTTGTTCAGCAATTCACCCAGATCTATGAAAGAAGAAGAAAGGTCCCAATCCAGGACTAACTGAAGAGAATGGAATTGTCACTAGACTACCAGCAGAAAAGATGGCAGGATGTGCACTCCCAGCCTACAGATCTAGTCTTGTGCTATATCTGCAGGTGATCTGCAGGGTGATGTCCAAGCTGCCCTCAACTCCCACCAGGAGCTGAGTCCTTTGCCTCAAAGCAATGACTGAACTAGCCAAGGCTCGTGCTAGGTTGGCTTCCCATCAGCCAGAGGTGAAGGGGATGGAGGGGAAAAAACCATGTGTGTGTGTTCTCCTCTTCCCTGCAGAGATCTCCCTGACCTCTGTAGTCATACATGTTTAGCACACATCACAGAATGAAAATGTCTACATCTAGTGATACATGTCTGGCATGTGCCAGGGAAAGGCAAACAGGAAAGGCTGCACCATGAGGCTGAACACAATATCCAGGCAGTAAGTCCCAACAGGACAGCACATTTCTTGCTGATTACAGCAAGCCTGGGGTGATGCACCAACTGAAGCAGAAAACAGAAGGTACAACTCTTGGCATCCTGAAATGCTCTGCTTGGTCTTTTCCTGCTGCTGCCCTGGCTCTGAGTGTGCTCAGGAAGAAAGGAATTGGCCAGTGTTAAAAATAGAAAGGAAATTATCTGGCTGGAAAGGGCTAATTGGATCCAGAGTGCTCAAACCTGAGCCACACCACTCCCTACAGCAACTGTGCTCTGCTGCAGGTCCCCTGAAGGTAGACAAGACACTCTGCACATTTTGGGAATGAGGATGCAGATGAATTTTGCCAATGAATCAAAGATCTTGACTGCTATAGGTGGCAGAGATCAATTTTACTGTTGCAGAGAAGGCTTTAGGATATGGTCAGAGTGCAATAGACTTGACTGCTCTGGAAACTGGGGGAGGAAGAAGAGCAGCTGATGCTCCCCAAGGGAAGCAGCTGGCCAGGGAGAGCTGAGCTGACAGATGGCTCTCTGTGAAAAAGGGTCATTAATATTCTCATGTCAACTCCCAGCATTGAAGCTGCTGGAGCTGAGAAACTAAGCACTCCAAAGGCAGGGAATTTCAGAAGCTAGGAGGTGTCTGTGGACAGGAGTCACACACAGGAGACAATCTCCTCTTGCTTCTGCACCAATGTGTGATCCCAACAGAAAGAAGCTTTTAGAGAAGCTAAAAGCTGTAAACCAAAATTTCCTATTCCAATAGGAAAAGTATCTACCTGTTTAATGAGCTGCTTTTTATAGGGAAGATGTCCCTGCAGGGATGCCTGTTGTCATCACACAGCTCTAATGACCTGGAAGTGAAGCTGACTACAAACAGAACCAAAACACATGGTCAGTTTTCAGGGTTCCAGCAGGGAATGGTCTCCTGACTCCTCTGGGTTGCTGTGACATGCAGCAGCTCTGCTCCACACTGAGGACTATAAACCTGGGGCTACAGCACTCATAGTACAACAGGGTGAAAACACACAGGATCCAGGCTTGCTTTGGTCTTGCTGATGTCTTTTCACAGAATGCTAGAATCCAGCATGGTGAGGGCTGGAAGGGACCTCTGGGGATCATCCACTGCAGGGGCACCCACAGCAGCTTGCCCAGGGTCACCTCCAGCTGCCTTGGCAATCTCTCCCCACAAGGAGACTCCACAACCTCTCTGCAAAGCCTGGGCCAGGGCTCCAACACCCTCACACCAAACAAGCTTCTCCTCCTGCTCAGCTGCAACCTCCTGGCTTCCAGCGTGTGCCCAGTGCCCCTTGGCCTGGGCACCACTGAGCAGAGTCTGGCCACAGCCTCTTGCCTTCTGTCCTTGAGCTCTTGCTGGGCATTGAGCAGCTCCCCTGTGGGGCTGCTCTTCTGCAGGCTAAGCAGCCCCAGGGCTCTCAGCCTTTCCTCCTGCCAGAGATGCTCCAGTGCCCTCAGCATCTTCCTAGCCTCTGCTGGACTCTCTCCAGCAGTTCCTTGTCTCTCTGGAACTGGGGAGACCAGAACTGGCCCCAGGACTCCAGCTATGACCTCCCCATGGCAGAGGAGAGAGGGAGGAGAACCTCCCTCCACCTAACCCATACATGTTTAGGTTTGGTTGAAAGCCTTGTTCACAGAAACAACCTTTTCATCCCCAAAATCATCAGTGGGAAATCTACAAAGGTGAATTCTGAAAAAAAGAAAAAATTTTAAATCCTTTTAGTAGAATTTTTCAGCACCTTTCTGGTTATTATCCTTCAAAGGCTGTAATTACTGAAGCCTATTTAGACACTAGCCTCGTTACTACCATTATCACTGTCACAGCCAGGCCATGGACAGCTGCTTCCACCTCAGACTGGAGCACAGAAACCACAACCACAAGCAATCCAAGCAACTCCCCCAAAACACCATGCAAGTGGCTGTTGATAACCAACACCTCCAAGCATCACTTCAAGCTCAGCATTACTTTTAGGACATCCTGGATTTGTCTTGGCAAGGGACAAACCCAGCCTGGCAAGGGACAAGCCCAGCCTGGTGGCATCCTCTCTGCCACTCAGGTCCCCAGCTTGGGCAGCATCCTTCAGTAGCAGGGCACGAGGGTTGTGGGCAAGCATCAGCTACTTACTTCCTCTCTCCTTTGTACCACTCAAAGAGTGGGGCAGGAACTCCTGCACCTTCACACCGTATCAGGCCGTTCCCTCCAAGCACCACACCGCTGGATTTAAGTTCCTGAATTGTGGGGGCAACTGAAAAAAACAGAAGTGTAAAAATGGACATTTGCATCCTCACAGGCAGACTGGCTTCAAGGCTGCTCCTCCTTGGCATGCTCAGCCTGGAGCTGCTGGGTCCAGCTGGGTTCCCATTCAACCACTTCCTCTTCCAGTAGGGTCAAGAGCTATCCCACACAGCAGATTGAGATCTCGTGTGTGTGTGTGTGTAGGTGTGAAAAACACAGCTGAGACATGGAGATATCAACCCCACACTCCAAAAGCCATTTTTTATCCAACTCAGTCACTCAACCAAAAGCACCACTGTTGGTAAGTGTCTACAGATATCATACAAGATCAATTTCAAACTCGAGCATCAGAAAGAAAAGCCCCAGCATCAGGGTCTCAGCCCAGAGGACACCCCACAGCAGCACAGAGTGCAGGTGCCAAAGCAATGACAGGACCAGCACCACCTATCTCCTGTATCAGGGCTTCTGCAAGTGCCCCACAAACCCCACAGGCTCAGGTGACCTTCAAGATCTTGTTCTGCAGGTTAAAAGGACAAACTTACCTTGACCACTCTGATCCAAATGTAAATATCAGCCAGGAGGAGGCCACCCCTAAGCCTCCACCACTGGAGGGGCATGTTTCCATTCTTACACTAGATACAAAGTTGTTTCAGTGAATAAAGAGCAAACACTGTAAATAGCAATCAACATTTGAAGCTCAGGACTGCAGGTACACATAAAAGATAAGAAGTGATTGTCAGGGTTTGGGGTTGGTTTGTTTTTTTCCTCCACTTGCCAACAAAAGGCAACTGTAAGCTGCAAATACAACCAATTCCTCAGGAAAGCGATTATCAAAGGAGAAGCTGAACACTAACTGCCTTCTCCCTGGGATTACTTTGACATTCTCTGTTTTTAAACACTAATTTATGTGCATCATAAAACCTCCATAAACACCAAAAGGCAGAGCTTATCAATGCAAATCTGTTCCATGTCTCCCCCCTCCCCCAGGCAGTTCTCCAGATGCTGCTTTAAGGTGTTCACATCCACGTACATCACCGCCTGCCTCTCGTCTGCTCCTTCCACCTTGCCACCCACTGCTCAGCACAACACCTTTGGAGACCATGGTAGGTTTGGGGACCCACCAGGCTGAAGGAACATCAGATCCATAGAAGAGCAGAGTGACAACACAAGTGACAACATGTTCCCTGCATGGCAGGACAGCTCCATCACACACCCAACCTTCACCACCAACAGCCACGTTTCCAGGTGTGGAGGACATCAGGCAGGAGCCCAGCTGCCACAGCCTGGGGACAGAAGATGCATGTGCTCAGCACTTAGACACAAGTCTCAATGTTGAACAAAACCAAGGGAGGACCCTTTGGGTGGAATTAAACAGAGAACTGTTCCTCTCTCCCCATCTCTTGTGTCCTACCTCAAGTCAGGATCAGACTAGAATTCCCCACAGCCACCTTCTGCCTTCAGCTGTCTCTTCCCAATGGCTGCATGCAACCAACCCATAAATTCACTAGCTCTCAACCAGTAATGTTAAAATTTCAAGTAGATAAACATGCATTTATTATGCATGGTTAATACCCAAGTTACATGAAGACTACTCCATAATCTGCACAGGGAAAAAAAATCAGATTACTGGTTGTTACTCCATAAAACTATCAGAGACCTAGAAAGCTTCCAGAGCAATGAAGCAGTTTGTGCAACCAAGGCTTAACTTTGGGTGAGACTGATCCCATGAAGAGCTGTGAACTGGCCACATGTTGCTTTAGCTCCTGCAGCTCTGTGTGGCACCCACACCTCCCTAGAGCACCACAAATTTCATAGCGCAGCTCATGCTCCTGAAGTGCCCAAAGGGATAACAACTGCACATGTCCAAGATGAACCACCCAGAAGCAAAACCTGTGTGAGATGAACCATGCCAAAGCCTCCTCTGAATGATGGGAGAAATGGGAAGTCTACTGCACAGGCATAGTGAAGGTTGTCAGAAGCTGGACTAGGAGTGGGAGGAGGTCTACCTCTCACATAAGGTTTGCACCTGCCCTGGGACCACGTCCCTCAACTCACATAGAAGACTTGAACACTGCATCAGAACCCCTAGGACAGTTCTCCACCATTAGCTTGCACAAGGCTTGTGAGTTTCAGGGAGCTGAAGAGAGAGAGAGAAGGTCTCCAGCAAACCTCCTCTCCAGCTCAATGCCTTCACCAGGTTTTGCCACTCCACAATTTATGTGGGAGGAGAATTCCAGCTGGGTTGCAAAGCCACAGATGTGCTTCTGAGGGCATGCAGAGCACTGCCTTTTAAATAATAACAGCACACAAGCAAGCAAGGAAAACAACTTGTCTCAAAGGTACAAGGGCATCAGCAGAGAGAGAAACCATTTGCCTGGAAAAGCCTCCACGACGTTAGGGAGGGGACAGCCATGGGGGGGGTTGTGGAACTTCACGGGGTAGTTAGTGGTCCAAGAGAAGATGCTGTAGTGGAACCTAGCAGGGTTGTTAACAAGAAAACCTTCAACCAGAGCAGTCATGTTAAATGTATTTGTCATTTTAATATCTCCTAAGGACTGGTTATATAAAATAACAAAGAAAAAAAAATATATATATATGATTATATCTATCTGCCAGCAGCACTGGGCTTTTGTGACTCATGTTTGTAGGTTTCTTCCCCCCATGATGGATCATTGTTCAATCCTCTCCCACAGTTCATCCCTGCAGAGCAGAACACTTACAATGAATGCTTCATTTCTGACTGGAAAATAAATTACTGGAACTTCCTTAATATCAATTTCTCAAAGACTTCTAAGTGCTTTGCTGGGAAAGGCTTTTTCTGAGTGGCTCTGCAGAGACTTGGCTTCACTGAGGTCCCACTGAGGCCCTTTCACATTTGTCCCTCGATGAGATAGCTCAGGAGGTAAAGCTGCTCTTGACCCAAAATACTTATTTATTATCCCAACCAGAAGGGTTTGTTGTCAGAATAATGAGGAGAACCAGGCCTGATATGCACCAGGAGGTGACGCAGGACACTGCAGGTTTGGTGGTATCTCACAGGGGTCACACAAGCCTTACCCTACAAAGCCCCATATGCTTCTGCACCAGCTAACAACATCATGCAGCCAGGTTATACTGGAGGAGGCTAACACAGCCTGGGGCTATCAGAAAGATGGGGACAGTCCTTAGCAGGGTCTGTTGGGACAGCACAAGGGGTGATGCTTTGAAACTAAGAGAAGATTTAGACTTGATGGAAGGAAGAAGTTCTTCACACTGAGGGTGGTGAGAGCCTGTCCCAGGCTGCCCAGAGAGGTGGGAGATGTCCCATCCAACCCTGGAACCATCCCAGCTCAGGTTGTCTGGGGCTGTGAGCAACCTGCTCTAGTTGCAGCTGTCTCTGCTGGCTGCAAGGGGTTGGACTAGATGACCTCCCAAGGCCCCTTCGCACCCAAACCAGCCTATGGCTATGATTCTGACAGCTCCAACGTGCTTTCCTGAGTCAGGTGCTTGGGCCGGGAAGCCCAATTTGAACAACTTCTGTTCCACCCAGAAACAAAGCCAAGTGCTGCAGAATCTGGTCTCCTACCCAAACATTTTCCTTTTCACTCCTGAATGCCTGAAGGAAGAGCTGAGACAATGCAGAGGCTGCACTGGCATTCAGAAACCACCTCCAGCTAGAGCAGGTTTCATCCTTTAACATTGTAATGAGCCTCGGGACGTTTATGCATATTAGTTCTGTTGCCCTAATTACTCATTATCATTCTAATGTGCATTTTATATTTAATTAACAATGCTTACAAAGACTTGGTGTGGACAGTAAATCATTATAACCAGCATGTGCATGGTGATTAGGAGCTGAATTTATTAACTTTTACACTAGCATTCCAGGCTGGCACCTTCCAATTTCACCTTTGTGATTAACTATATTGTCTGATTAAACCAACATTTTTTGGTGGCATTAATTGCAAATGCCAAAAAAAACCCCCAACAACAGCAACCCACCTTTAGTTTTCCTCCTCCCCTCAAGTTTTCATCAGATTTTAATTTAGCATCCAGCTTTTGTTAGAGAAATTGCTCTCCAGTCTGTGAAGGTAAAGACTTTCAGCTAAGGAAAGAGGTTTCCTGAGGTCTGCTGTCTGCCTCAGAGAGAGATATGAGCAGTAGTCAAATGTATTTATATATAGGACTCTCATTCAGATATATTTATGGACTACAGATTAGACAGTGTTTCACCAGTAAAGCATCTTCACAAGTAAAACCTTATCAAGTACCAGGAACAGTTCCATTGCATTAATTCAGCTGCTCTTCCCCCAGGCTGGGTGAGTTCCTGTTTCTAATGGACACAGAGTATCAGCCCTCCCCAGGCCCACAGTAACAGAGTGACTTCACAAATGCCTCTTTACAGCAGAGGCTTCTCCAGCCTGTAGCAACATCTGAGACCTGCCTTCAACAGTCACAGCTAAGCACCTGAGTCTCTCGTTATCTTTTCCTTGATGACTTATCAAACTCCACTGAGTTCAGTGGGATCATGATGTATCTACAAGTTTTATGTGCAAATATAGAAGTTAGTAAGATTTCAGCTCAGCTCCTGCATTTCCAGATGGAACTCAGCATCTCTTGCTGTGCTTTTCCCTTTCCTACCCCAGCATCCACCATGGTTTGGGCTGGAAGGGACCTCTGGGGATCATCCAGCCCAATCCCCCTGCTCCAGCAGGGACACCCACAGTGGCTTGCCCAGGGTCACCTCCAGCTGCCTTGGGAATCTCTCCACATAAGGAGACTCCACAAAGGATTTAGGTTTACAAACTGGTGTACATGAGAAGTTAAACAATTGTGGAAATGCCTCATGCTAGCTGTCAGGAAATGAGCAAATCCTCAAGCTATCTCCTAGTGAATTTGGCACAGACTGTCCCGAGTTGGAAGGGACCCACCAGGATCATCCAGTCCAACTCCTGTCCATGCACAGGACAACCCCAAAGCCACTCCATGTGGCTAAGGGCATTGTCCAGGTGCTTCCTGAATTTTCTCAGCCTTGGTGCCATGGCTGCCTCCCTGGGGAGCCTGTTCCAGGGCTCCACCCCTCTCTGGGGGAAGAACCTTTCCCTAATATCCAGCCTAACCCTCCCCAGCACAGCTTCATGCTGTTCCCTCAGCTCCTGTTGCTGGTCACCAGAGAGGAGAGATCAGCTCCTGCCCCTCTGCTTCCCCTCAGGAGTAAGCTGCAGACCACAGTGAGGTCTCCCTTCAGTCTCTTCTCTAGGCTGAACAACCCAAGTAACTTCAGCTGTCCCTAGTATGACTTCACCATCTTCCTGGCCCAAGCTGGCATGTCACAAACTGCATCAAAACCTCCCAAAACACTTCTCTCCCTCAGCTCCACCTGCTGGGTTGCAGTCCAGCAGCTCACCATCACCAGTGGCCACTGTGCAAGTGATGCTTCTGAACACAAACCCTCCCAGAGCTGGGAGGGAAGCTTCAAATCTGCAGGTGATAGTTATGGGGGGGGGGGCAGGGAGGAAGGGAGGAAGCCAACAGCAACACAAAATACTTAAGACACAATAGGCCAGCAGGCAGAACAATGTGTTCTACCAGTGTTTGACTGACAAGAAAGAAGAGGAGGAAACTTAAAACCCCAGGAACCAGCAAAGCAAACCCAGACCTCCAGGGAGCTACTTAAGAACTGGCATGCAGGTGGAGCAACTCCTTTGTTTTCCTGTCCCTCAGATTGTATCTTCCTGCTTCAGCTGGTTAATCCTTCTATTTTCCAACAAAGCTTCTAATAACAGCCCCTTGAAGGTAGCTCTCCAGATGTATTTTTAGCCTCTGATAAGATGTGTTTGTGTCCCCATGATGTATTTTTAGCTCCTGATAAGACATACTTGTGTCCCCAGGAGCAGCTCACACTGCAGGTGACAGGATCTAAGGGATGAGCAGTTCCAGGGCCACATGAGCTTCTGCTGCCCAGCCCCAGGTCAGCTGATATTAGAAACAATTTCTTCCCCAAAAGGGTTGTCCAGGCCTGGCCCAGGCTGCCCAGGGCAGTGGTGGAGTCACCATCCCTGGAGGGTTTTCAAAGCCCTGGAGATGTGGTGCTGAGGCCATGGTTTAGTGGTGACCTGGCAGTGCTGGGTAAGGATTGGACTCCAGGAGCTGAAAGGTTTTCTCCTGACCAAGTTTTTTCTGTGTTTCTCCATCTTTTGGCAAACACCCATGTCCCACCTGCTAGGAGAACTCTTGCCACCATATAGAAACTCACAACAAGAACAAACCCTTGAGCTCCATGGGCTCCCTGCAGCCAGGGAACCTCAGAACATCCACCAGAGCAGCTGAGGGAGGACAGCTGGGTCAGGAGCTTCTCAGATCTGGCTGGAAGCATCACACTCAGCCTTTCCACAGGCAAAACTGAAACCACACTGAACCCACATGAAACAAATCCTGCATTTGCTTGGTAATTCAAGAGGAACAGATGCACAGAACATAATGGGGATAGAAATGCTCAGTGTTTGGCTTTGATAGGGTGGAATTGGTTTTAATCTTTCATTGGCCACTGCAGCTTGATTCCAATTTAACTGAAGTCCAAGTCTTTATAGTGACTTCAGTGGGATTTGAATGAGGCCCAGAAAGATCTGCAATAAAAGACAATTTCATGGTTTGCAAAATTAAAAAGAAGGTAAAAAAACCCCAGAGCTTGAAAGAGCACTAGTAGAACAAAGAGAGCTCTTGTCATCCATCCCTCTTGTCACACACTGAACTCTGCCCTGGAACTACAGCAGGAGGAGCTGTCATCAATACTTCCTCACCAGCCAAGAATGGCCAAGCATCTCCAATCACCTGAGTCTTAAGAACAAGCTTTGATGCCTCATAGCATAAAATTGGGTCTTGACAGGACCCAGGAGAACCTCTGATGGCCCTTTGTGAGCTATTTCATAGAATCATTATGGGTTGGAACAGATTTCTGAGATCTTGGAGTCCCACCAGCCACCTAAGACCACTGAACCACATCCACACTTGAAGGGACTGTGTTAAAAAGGGCTTTAAACTCAGCACAGAGCATAGGGAGACAGAGGCACAGCTTCTGACCCCGATGCTGTGTCTCAGACAGCCAGTGGGGATGAGAAAGGGTGTTTGCTGGGGTCTAGGTGGCACCTGGAGACCACAGCACCTGTGGGCAGCTGCCCACAGAGGAAGGCAGGTGGGTCTGTAATGGTGTTCAGCTCTTCTGTTAGAGGAGACATGGCAGAACCTCAGCAACATAGAGCAGGGCATGGCACCACTAGAGAGTTTTTTGCCAGCACTGCCTGGGGGGCTTCAGGGTGAAGGACTTCCCTGGGAACTTCAGAAGAGCATCTCCCCCAGGAGAAGGCATCTCAGGAGGGGCTGGGGTTAGCTTTTCCTCCCCCCAGTGTGTACATTGGCCTCGTTTTCACTCTCCTTCTGCTTGCACTCTGAAGTTTCTCTGCATGTTGAGAGGGTCCCACGCAGTGGTGAAGAGCTTTGTGCTGAAAGGCAGGGCAACATCTCCTCAACTAACAAACAACTGTGAGGCTCAAGTAGTGGGAAAGGTAGATATTCTCCTCCTCCATGCAAGCTTGCTGTTAAATATTGCAGTGCTCCACATACAGCAGCTAATGCACACCTTGGGGCAGGGCCGAGGACCAGCGCTAGCTTGGGAAATGGATATCTTCACATGGAAGAGGAGCACCAGCATGGTAGGAGGAGGAAGGTTGATGTGCTGCCCTGTCTGCCCAGGGGAGCTGAGCATCCTACCTGAGCTGGGCTCAGCAGCTGCTCCACCAGCCCCCATCAGCAAAGCTCTCTCAGCAGTTGTTACTGGAGAAGCTTCTGCACCATTAACATGTCCTCATGCTCTGCTGCAGCAGCTCCTTTATCTCAGCAATTTATTCAGATGTTTGTGTGGAGGTGAAAGGAGAAAAACAAGCATCAGCATCCCAGGCTGGGACTAAGGAGGGGGGGGAAGAGGATGCTTTCATGCATCTGATGCCAACCCAGAAGGAAGAGTTGGCCAGGAGCCTGGGTGCCAGCAAACATGAGCACATTCCCTTTGCTGTTTCTCTCCCTCTAAGGAAGATAAAAGCAATGGACTTCAACAAATTCCAGGAATTACTAAGCAGACCTTTTGGCAGTGAAGCTGAAGAGAAAGTGAATTCAAGCTGGGACTGTTCCAAGGAAAGACTGTTTGGAACAAAACTGCAGACTATCTCAGCCTAGGTCAGTAGTGCAGCAAGAGACCTGCTGAAGAGGCCACCAGAGCACATCCAGGAAGCCAAAGCAGAAAGGCAGAGAAGGCAACCATGAGACATCAAGGGCAAGGAGAAACCACAGTATGACACAAATATTAATAGGACTAAAGAAGAAAGTTGCCCTGCTGCTTTGCTCCTGCCCCTGCAGGTGCCCACACCATGGAAACCCTTAGGGGCATGTGTTTCTGCACCACCACCCTCCCAGCTTGGCCCTACTTGGAGAGGCAACACCATCACTAATGAAGGACCTGAGCACTGGAGCCAGAACAAGCCCTGGGGACCCACATCCCTTCAGCCTGGCAGAGAGCTTCTCATGACAATTCCCTCAATAACCCTGCATCACTAAATGTGCAAGAGAAGGAAAAAAAGGAATTAACTCTTCCCCATCTGCTTTATGGGCCAGGGAAGAAATCATCAACCAAAGGAGATGCAGGTCTGGTGAGCTATGGCTGGAAGAGATCCCTAAGGAGGCTGCCAGGGTGCTCGCTCTCTCTCTATTACATGAAAGTTGACAAACTGAATACCAGCATCAGCATCTGGGCAGCAGCAGCAGCCCAGCTCCTCAGTTCCTCCTCTGAGCTGAGTTTTTCTGGTCTTTGAGATCCTGGGAATCACACAGAATCATGAAGGTTGGAAGAAACCTCCCAGATCAACAAGTCCAACCAGCAAAACCTGTCAGCACCATGCCACTAAACCATGACCGTAATTAAGCACCACATCTGTCTCTTGAACCCCTCCAGGGATGGTGACCCCACTACTGCCCTGGGCAGCCTGGGCCAATGCCTAATAACTCTTTCTGGGAAGAATTAAGCATCAGATCTGTTCCTATCATGGCAAATTCCTTGGCTCATTTCTGTAGACTCCAAGTGCTGTGTCTCCAAGTGCTGTGTTTTTATAACACTATGTGGGGGCAGGGGGAGAATCCACTTTAGCTTCTAGTAATAATGAAGTCTCCAGATTCATGGTTAGCCACCAGTGAGGTGAGTGAGTATTGAAGCTGGACTTGCAATTCAAACTCAAAAGAATAATTCCTTTTTGTGCAAAGAACTTCCCAGCACACCTCAGCTATGATCTGCTCTCTGCCACATCCCTCCAGCAGCAAGGTGTGCTCACCAAAGGGGTGTTGCTGGGGACAGGACTCATTACTACTGTATAATAAATGGAAGCATAAGTCAGAGTTAGCACTGAGCAGATTGTTTGGGGTTGCAAAGACAGCAGCTGTCACAGCTTGACAGCTTCCTTGTTAGTCAATCAGCTCCACTGACAGCCCTTTGGATGGAGAGCCACAGCTCCCTGACAGCCTGTTGGAGCTGATATACATATGTAGCTCATGAAGGATGAGCAAGAGCCACAAAAGGTCTAGAAGCTCTTGCTCTAGATTAAAAAAAAGGTGAAGTTTACATAAAGGGGGCTCTGGTTTCTCCTCCCTCCCCAGTTATCTCTGGCAGATGTCAGCTGATAGAAACAGGACAACCTCTACTGATGGGTGACAGCCACATACACAGTGTCAAGCCCAAAGGGAGTTTTCTACCTAAAAAGCAATAAAGTCCTAGTTGCTCTCAGGCACTCTCAGGAGAGGTTTGTGTAATTGAAAATGAAGTTTAGAAATGAAATTATAGAGGGAAAACTCAGTGCAACTCCAACAGGGGCTTCCCAGGTCTCCTGCTAGCTCAAAAAGGCAACTGCTGGAGCAGATAGATCCATATTCATTTAAAAGAGAACCTGTTCATTTTGAGGCACAGAATTCATCATGGTGAGGGTGGGAAGGGACCTCTGGGGATCATCCAGTCCAACCCCCTGCTCCAGCAGGGGCACCCACAGCAGCTTGCCCAGGGTCACCTCCAGCTGCGTTGGCAATCTCTCCAGAGGTCACATTTTACTTCTGTCATACTCTCCATCTGTCAATGGTTTTGATTCTCTCTGTAGCACACTCAAGATGCCTGGCCAGGAACAACATCATCATCATCCCACCAGGGCCAAGGACAGTGCAAGCACCCCTGAGTATCTGGGTTAGCAGTCATCTGCTTCCAAGGGCTCTGGACTCTTCATTGAAGACATGTGATCTGCATACATGTCAGCAGGGACATCTGCAACCAGAGCAGGATGCTCAGAGCTCCAAACAACCTGACCTGGAATGGTCCCGGGGATGAATGGGACATCTTCCACCTCTCTGGGCAGCCTGGGACAGGCTCTCACCACCCTCAGCAGCAACAATTTCTTCCTTCTCTCTAATCTCAATCTCCTCTTTTAGTTCCAAACCACCACCCCTGGTCCTGTCCCAACAGCTCCTGCTCAAAACTCTGCCCCAGCTCTCTTCTAAACCCTTGAAGTTCTGCAAGGCTGCAGGAAGGTCTCCCTGGAGCCTTCTCTTCTCCAGGCTCAACAACCCTAACTCTCTCAGCCTGGCCTCACAGCAGAGAGCTTCCAGCCCTCAGATCATTTCTGTGGCCTCCTCTGGCCCTGCTCCCCCAGCTCCATGTCTGTCTTTCCCCCATCTGCATTCATAAAGCTGTCCACATAAAATAACTTATTTCTCCTCAGTTTTGTGGCATTTTAACAGAGAAGTCAGTGAACTGGGTACAGCAGCTGTCACCTTTGATTGAGATCATTGCTAAAAAAGCAGACAGGATGCTGTGCTGAGGAAGACCAAAGCCATGAAACCAGAGCCATTGATGAATACCAGAAGCATCCAGGGCTTAGCAGTTTGCTCCTGATGATCATTGGATACTCTTGTCACAACATCTTCTTTCCAAAGGAGATGAGATGTTTCTCAGGAAGAGCCAAAGGATCAGAAGGCAGCACTTGGATGTAGAGACCTGACTTGACAGGAGAGGTCTGGGATCCTGGGATTTCCCCACTCCAGCTGCTAACTGCTGCCTTGAAAGTTAATCCCCAATGTGCTCTGTCTTGAGCTTCTCTTTGCTCTTCAGCAGTTCCAGGTGCAGCAGCTCATGCCACCAGCACCTGAATTTTGAGACACTGGCTATCAGACAGAGCTCTCTCTGAAGCCCACTGGAGACAGCTCATTTTAAAGGGAATTTTTCTGAATGAAGTGAATTCCTTCATGGCTGCCATGATCTCTGCACTCTGTGCAACAGGTATCAAAGCAGCTGAACCAATGTGGTTCACAGAGGGACTTGTCCTGGGGAAGAGGCATCAGGAGCAGCTCTGCCAGCAAGGCATCAAAGCTTTCATAGCAAGACCTTCTTGAGTTGTCCATGCTCAACAACTCTAAGGTCCAAAAGGTCACAGCCACCTCAAAGTGGTTGTGTTTGGATTTGAGAAGAGGCAGAAAATGTGAAGAGAAGCAGCTTTATGAGTCACAGTGCCTGAAGAGTGATGGTGGCAATTTCTCCTTCTGTTTGCATCATCAGCACTGCTCTGTTTGAAGCTATGAAAGCAGAACTACTGCTCCTCAAAGCTCCCTTAGCTCAGATCTAGGACCTACACCACACACTTGCCCATACCAGCCCAACTGCAGGAGTCATTAAAACCTCAGCAGAGAAAAAAAGTTGTACTGATATCATTCCAGTCTGACCAGGGACTGGATGTGGTGTTGAAATGCTGAGAGGAAGCAGGGTAGGAGCCCACAGGGACCACCACTGGATGGTGTCATGTCCATGCACACACACTCAAGGGTTATGCTGAATAGAGGCATGGAATGGTTTGGAAGGGACCTCTAAAGATCATCTAGTCCAACCCCCTGCAGCCAGCAGGGACATCTCCAACTAGAGCAGGGCGCTCACAGCCCCAAACAACCTGAGCTGGGATGGTTCCAGGGATGAATGGGACATCTCTCACCTCTCTGGGCAGCCTGGGCCAGGCTTTCACCACCCTGAAAATAGATTTGTTTCACAGAAGCATTTTAAAAAGCAACCATGACAGCTGCAGGGAGAAACAATAAGCAAACCTCATGGGATGGAGAGTTTTGGCAGGCTGGTACACTGTGCAGACTCAACTCCAAGCTGGTGTCACCAGCTGCACTCCAACCCCCTTTAGACCACCACCTCAAAGGCACTGTGCTCTCAAGGGACAAGGAAGACAAAGTCTTTGACCAACAGCAAGAAGGCAAACAACAATCACTTGGAGAAATGTTGCTTTACAGCATGTTGACTATGATGAGAAACATTTGAAGTAATTGTTTTTGCTGAAGAGCAATCTGGGCAAGTGAAGGCTCCTGGAAGCTGAAGAGCTCTCCATTAATTTTGGCTCTCATTTGGAGTCTGACACAGCCTGCTGTACACTTCAAATTGCTTCTTGAAATGCATAAGCTCTTTAGAGATGAGTCATCTCCTATTAAGACCTCAATTTTCCCCAACCTATTTTAGCTGGTGCTTAAAGTAGGATCACCTGGAGGCTGAAGAGCTAGCAGAGGTTCAGAGCTGAGGGAAAGCAGCCAGGTAGAACCTGCTTCCCAACAGCCCTTCTCCACTACAAACACTTCCTCACTTTGCATCCCATCAGGTTGGAGGGGGCTGACATCCCACCTGCAGATGGGAAATTTTAGCAGCTTTGGAGATGACTGGGAGGCTGCAGACCAAGCCTCTGGGTTGCCAGCTCTGCTCCCAAGGAAGCCAGCCCCATCCAGAGGAGGACACCTTCACCAGAGGTGGATGCACAGAAGTGTCCAGATTCTTACTGTGAACTTAATTTTGACTCTAAAATGATGGCACAAGTACACAAAAGCTATAAGCCTGCCCCTCCCAATTTCATCATGTCCCCTAATCCATGAGCTGGTCCTCACTTCCATCAGCTGGGACCTGAAGCCTTTCCACTGTGCCTTTGCCACAGCCAACACCACACTGGCAGCAATACTTCTCCTTGCTGGTAGAAGACTCTGTCCTGGATCCTCCATCCTCTGCCAGAGGAGTGTCCCAGACATGTATCTTCCTAACAAAAGGCATTTCCTGCTGTACCACAATCAAACACTACATGGACCCTGCAACTCCTGGCACATATCTGCCAATTAGCAGAGTTATTTTTACTCCAAGGACTTGTTTTCCTGGGGGCAAGGAAGGGAGATGACTTCCAGACAGCTAATCATGGCAGTCCCTAGAATGAAACCCTGCAGAGATGAGAAGTAATCAGCACCCATAGGCTTCTGAGACAATTAAATCCAGAGCTGAATAGTAAGGAACAATCTTTGAGTAGCTAGGTCAGGCACTCTGCTTCCCAAGAAAATGGTGCTTCAAAAAGGGTTGACTTGACTGCCTGCTGTGGCAGCAGAATGGCATCTACACCCAGGAACATTAGAACCAACCTTGGCACACCTCAGTCTCAGCAAGGTTCCTCAGACACCTGCAGTAACTGCCCAGCAGAGCTCTGCAGAACCTCAGTCAACTACTCCACTGCAGAAAGAAATCAATGTTCATTGAGGAGCCAAATTGCACTCCAGTCAGAAACCTCAACTAGATTGGTTTTAATCTGACTTCTGAAGTGTTAACAAAAATACCTGAAGGACATGAAATGACAAACATGACTTGCAGAAGAGGTTTCTTTCCCCCACCAGCGAGGAGAAAGAACATTTTTCAGCTCAACTACCTTTCTTTCCCCCACTCCACACTAATTGAGATGGTTTGAAATGACCAATTTCTATTGAGTTGAAATGTTTAAGTTATTTTTCATTCCCTGTTACTATGAGCTGGGGCATCCTATAACTCATTCCAGTGACCACAGTGATGAGTGCAGCCTGCAAACCAAGTCAGTAAGGATGTAGTCCTAAGGCTGACCAAAAATAACCAAAAAAAGGAATAAAATCTGAAGCCTGATCAGACTGTGCATCATCAAAACCTGCATTTTACAGGACAACAGAAAATTCTTCAAAGATCTTGATCTTAGGTGGGGAAAAACACCCCTGGTGGGGTCATCAAATCACATCACCCACTGCAAGGCCCAGAGGAAGTCTCTGTTCCACATCACACAGCAGCAGCTGACTGCACCTCCGCTGGAGGAGTGACACCATCAGGTTTCCTTGCTATAAATGACACCAGAGAGAAACAGGAACTTCTCCACAGTTTGATTCCCTCAGAGGACTGGGTTTAGATGGTTTAACCAAAGGAAAGACACAACTGGGTGGAAGTGTCCTCACCAAGGCAGAATATTTGTGATTAAGTTGCAGGTCCTGCAAGGCCATGAGATGCAGAACCTTCCACTGCAGTCACCACTGTAACCTTCTGGTACCACAGAGAAGGCTGTTCCTTCTCAGGCTGGCTAACACCCCCACCACCACAGCACCCACCCTCCCAGACAACTGGGGACCATGTTTTTAAGAGAAGAACAATGAAGTTGCACTGGTGGATGAAGACACATTCATGTCACCTCCTTGGTTTCTCCAACAAGATGACTCCTGGTCTCCTAAAACCAGTGCTGACCATAACCCCCAAGTCCTAAATTTAAGCCAGGGATATAGAGATGCAGCTGCACAACTGTAGCTATTAAAATTGGGTAACTCAGAGTTATTTCTTTATGCTTAAACATCATCTCCCTCCTCCACTCTCCTAGATCAGAAGGTGGAAATTCGAACTGCAGATTGCTCCGAGTATCTTTATACTCAGGACCAAGACCCTCAGAAACTATCTGTCCTTTTTTATTTAATAACACCTTAATCACCTCAACTGAGGGAAATTTCCTTTGCTGAATCCAACCCAAACCCTTTGCCACAGCAGTGTTCCCTTTTTTGGCCATCAACAGCTCGCAGCAAGCTGCGGTAACATAGAAGACAAGAAAGTCACAGCAACATGTCCAGCTCTTAGGAGCCCCAACACACACAGAAGGCTTGTTATGGGCTCCCTCCCCCCCCAGCAGGTTTAAGGTTACAGATATAATTAGTTTAGAGTGGCTTGTAGAGGATGTCTGATTTCAAAGTAAAATCAGAGCATTATGCAAAGTGCCATAGCAACACCCAGGCAGGCTGCTAAGAAATGCTAATCAGAGAAGCTGCTCTCCACCAGCCCTAACCTGGCCAAGCAAAACCACGAACACATGCCTCAAAATTCATACAAGAAGCTCACAAGTTCCTTCTATTAAAAGAAAAGCCACCCCAACACCCCACAGCATGAGATCTTCTCCAGCCACCCCCCCGCCCCAGCACAGGAAGGGGGCAGATGATCTGCACAGCAGGACACCTTCTGCAGCCAGCTCACTGCTCCCTGAAACCCCAACCCCACAGGGTGTACACTGCTCTGGATGAGGAGGAGGAGCAGCAGCACAACTTGGAGGCTGGAGCCTCCCAGCTCTGGGCCTGAGCAGGACAGCCACCCCTCAGCAGAGGCAGTGTCTGCCCTGAACATTCATTTGAGGTCCAGAAGAAATCTTGGTGAAAGGAGGGAAGGAAAAAACCCACCCAAGCCAACCAGCCTTGATGATTTTCTGAGGAACATGAAACACATCCATGAAAAGGAGAAGGGAAAGGAAGCAGAATGATTCCAAACACAGATGTGACCAATCCAGCGACCACAGCTGGTTTGTATTTCAGGTTAAAAACAGAAAGAATAATGTATCATAGGATCCCAGACTGGTTTGGGTGGGACAGGACCTGCCAAGGTCATCTAGTCCAACCCCCTGGAGCCAGCAGGGACATCTGCAACTAGAGCAGGCTGCTCACAGCCCCAAACAACCTGACCTGGGATGGTTCCAGAGATAGACGGGACATCTTCCACCTCTCTGGGCAGCCTGGGACAGGCTCTCACCACCCTCAGTGGAAAACATTTCTCTCTAGTCTCAGTCTCCTCTTTTAGTTCCAAACCATCAGCCCTGGTCCTTTCCCAATAGCTCCTGCTCAAAACCCAACAGCTCCTGCTCAAAACTCTGTCCCCAGCTTCGTTCTAGGCCCCTCAAGTGCTGCAAGGCTGCAGGAAGGTCTCCCTGGAGCCTTCTCTTCAGGCTGACCAACCCCAGCTGTCTCAGCACATCCTCCTAGGAGAAGCACTTGAATAAACCATAGTGATACAAAGCAAATTAGCCTAATAAACTTCCCAGACACATTCAAGAACTGGATGAAGGAGATGCAGAGCTACAGTGCAATTTCTGAGGCACAGAGCAGGTGCTTAGCATGACCTGGAGGCATGGACAGCCTCCATGAACCCTGTTCAGAAGAGGAGAGAGCAAGAGGAGCCAGGGAATTCCAAGCCAGTTCCCTGATCCCCAATCCCCACAAAAACGCTGTTGAAGCAACCAAAGATGTGAAAGCACCTGGAAGATAACAAGATGATGAGCAATTGCCAACAGATTTGTTAAGAACAAGTCATGTTGGGTCATCTGTTCCTGCAGGGAACATGGTTTGTGTTCAGAGTCTCCAAACTTGGCAGAGGAGTTTCCTCTGCTGTGCACTGCAGCACCTGGGAGGCAGGAGAACTGCTGCAGGTTGAGCCCAGGCTGCATCAAGCATCATTCCCTTCCAAGCAACTTGTGCCAGAAAGAAAACTACCTGGGGGGCCCTGGCTCAGAGCTGAAGACCTGTCCTCCCTCCTGAGCTGCCAGGAAGACTCCCTCCAAGGCAGCCAAGCCAACAGAGCCAAGAGGAGCAGACCTCACCACCAGCACTGCCTGGTGCCAGCTGGGCTTCCTCAGCACAGGAACTGCAATTTTCACCTCCCTGGTGAGCCTGGCCTTCAATTTGCAGCATGAAGGGAGTTCATAAAGGCTGGAATTAAATTATTGTGTTTTAATTTCAACTGAAATGGCTTTTTTTCCTCTCCCTCCTCTCTCCAAAGACAGCAGATGTTAGTTCTGTGAGGCCTGCAAGGTCCAGCTTGAACTGAGCTGCTGAAGATCACATTGCTGAAAACCAGACTCATGGTGCCTGTTATCCAAAAATAATAATAAGGCTGCACTAGAGCTAATATTGACTTTTAAAGGGGAGCTATTTATTTAGGTAGCTGACCTTTTCCCAAACATGAAAATAAGTGCTGGTTTGATGGTGGACACAGCCCATTCCTCATCATCTCAGCATGGTCTCTCCACTGCTGGAGATGCTCACACTTAGCAGCTGCCTTTCATAGTTCTGAAGTATAAACAAACCAGGAGAGGCAGAAAAGCTGCAGCACCACATGGACACAGTTTCAGACCAGATGTATAGAAGCCCTGCTAATCCAGACACCAGTCCCTTCAAAGAGGGGTTCAGCATCTTCATCTCTACATCAGTAGTGGCTTTACAACATGTAATGGGAAATGTTAATAAGATTTACTTGTGAAAGGAAATTGGATTATCTCTTATCTATTACAGCTCAGTTTGGTACAGCATTCCTTCCTCACCAACTCAAAGCTTCAATGCCTTCCTTTCTTTCCCCCTCCTCTCAGAACTCAGGCAAACACTCCATGGATTCTCAAGCCAGCCTTTTTTAAAAGGGAAATTATTGGAGGCAGACATCAACAAGTAGAGGGAAAAAAAAAAGATGCTGCAAGATGAAGCTGCCTAAGAGAAACCCAAACCACCCTGTAAATTCATCAGAGCTGTAATGGATGTGCTGCAAGAGAACAAACTGGTTGTTTAGGTATGGATGGAAGCTGCCCAGACAAGGGACTTGATATTCAGAAAGCAATTTAAACCTAGTCATTTTCTTCTCCATGCTTGGCTGGGTGAGGAACAGCTGCACACAAGCAGCATCCTTACCCAAAGCTGCTTATCCCCTCCCCACCCACCCAGGGCTCGTGGAGACATCTGGTTAACTGGCCACCCCACCACCAGGATTCATCCTCCAGGGACCAGGGCTGCAGAGCTCCTCCAGCAACTCCTGGCTCTCTCACCACACTCTCCTGAATGCAAGGAGCTGTTTTTCTGCCTGGTCAGAACAGATAAGCATCAGCAGCAGGGAGCAGATGCTCCAAGTGCTTTTGCATTGAGCTTCACTGGCAAGGGGACAACAGACAGAACCAAAGAGAAGTGCCTGAGCAATTAGCTGATGGAGACAAATGGCTCCTGTGTAGGAGGGGGTTCATTCTGCAGCCAGACCCCAGGTGTGTCTATTGCTTCAGTTCTCTTCTCCCTCCCCTCCATTTTCTTGTTTAGTTGCAAGAAAGAGTGAAATAAACTTGTAGGAAATATTAAAAGGAAGAAATTGAAGTGTCCTGGTTTGGGCTGGAGCAGAACTGGTTCTGTTTACCACATCCACTCTGCTCTTTTGTATTCAGCAGAGCCCAAAGACTAACCCAACCATGAAGTAGGGCACTGGCTTACCAACTTCTTCTCTATGGGCACTTCAGAAGTTCCTCAGAGAGCTTTTTCCACCCTTCTTGACATCCCCATGCTATGGAATTATTTTAATCACAAGTACTACCAAAGGAGTATAAGCCCAGTCTGAGCTCACCACCCCCTCTGCTCCCTCTTGCAGGTTCTCTACCTAACAGCCACAAACCATTTTGGAGCACAGCTTGTGTGGAAGGTGTCACCCCCAAAACACACCCCTGCAAGCACTGCACAGCTTCTCAGATGACAATCTGCCAGAAGCAACACACTGCACACAAAACCCATGGTAGCTTCTGTTCCTCAGGCCACCAGCCATGGTGGTGCTTCCTCCCACATAGCCTCTGGGTTTTAGGACTCTGCCTGCTTTTGGGAACTCCAAGTGAAGTAGGTGGAAACACGTGGATGAGGACAAAGCAGCAGTGAGAACAGCAATGGACTTTGCACAAGTCACTGTGAGATGCTGAGCAGCTGACACCTGCTCCTGTGACATGCAAAGCAAGGACTGGTGGCCATGGTGTGCTGTACCAGAGCCTCAGAGCAGAAGCCTGAGGAGCAGAGGCTCCAGCATCACCAGCCTATGTGAACCAGCAGTACAGAACATTGCCTGTGAGACCCAACACACCATCAAGCTATTGAACCACCACCTTCCAGGACATCATGAACCACAAGTCTCCCATTGCCATGTAACCAGAAGCATTGGATCAGCTTTTTGATGTGGGAACCTCCCCTGAACACCCAGACAAGAGGATTAGCCTCCATCAGAATCCCACCCACAGCTTCACAGCAGCCTGGGGACAAGGAGCTCACCAACAGAAATAGCATAAAGGGAACAGAATAAAGTTGAGGTAGACACAAAGCTAACATCTCTAAAGTGTGTGGCCAGTAAAGGTAAAGGCTTTTCAAACCAGAAAATGTTCCAAATCACCCAGTGGATAACTGCACATAACCAAAGAAGATTCAGACTGAAGCAGAGTTATTTCTCTTCCCCCCAGTTCTGTTTTACACTCCAAGAACACTCTTCTCCATGTTTCAAGTCATACCAACTGCTAAACCAAACTCAGTCTCAAGCTGGAAACACATCCTTAGTGTGGAAAAGCTCAGGTGGTCTCACCTGGCTGGCTGCAGGGTCAGATAACCTTGGCCATGCCTGGTGTGACCCAGCACCCACCAAGGTCCCTTGCAGCAGCAGAGTCCCTCTTGCCTTCACCCTGGGGCAAGCACACGAGACAGCTTGCTGCCTCAGCTAGGAGCATCTCAACACTCCACAGACACTGATCACCACCTCAGCATCCAACAAGCTGCTGCTCACCTCCTTAGGCTGCACAACCACAGCAAATGAAACCAGAAACACTTCCAGCCCAACAGCCACAGCAGTTCTCAGAAGTTACACAGCTCATAACTGAAACCACTCCAAACCTCAGCCTCCACACTGCAGCCCAGCAAGGACACCTGCTCTCCAGCTGATGACATCCTGCCAGCAGACAAAAGGAGGACTTGAATCTTACAAATCCTCCTTCCCCTTCCTTTGGTGAGGCCAACTCACACATCAAAAAGCTCAGGTCATCTTGCTTACAAAAAGCCCACCAAGCACAATTCCACCAGCAGCAGCAGCCCTCTCTGCATTAGGCTTCTCTTCTCAGCCACATTCTCTTCTCCAGTGGATTTAGAGGTGAAAGAACAACATCACTTACAGTTTACTGTGACTTTTACTTTCTTCACATCAGGGACTGAGACATCATTCTCTGCACTGCACTCATATTCCCCAGCCTGGTCTCTTGTAATTCCATAGATGTCCAGGTACTGGCCACTCTCAAAGGGCTTGGCTGAAATGAAAGCAGCAGAGAAAGAAATGGTTAGAAGCTGAGCAAAAAATACCTGAAGCTAGAGAGTTTTTGCTCCAAGGGCAGCCATGCAGCCTTTGCTCAGACACCTCAGCTCCAAGCTGGTTTGCAACCCCTCTGAGCTCCTGGGGCTGGCCAAGACTCTTCTCCTGACCATACTTCCATGGAAGGCAGCAACCTCTAGACCCACAAGAGCATTTTGTTAACAGAGCTCTGCACCCAACAGACTCCAGAGAACACAAAACATGGTCCTCAGCCAAAACCCTGCCTTAAAGAGTTTCAGCAGCCATTAGGTCTTATGGCTTGCACCTGGGAGGAGACATGTTCCCACCCACCCCACCCCACCCCAGCAACCAGAGGAACAGCCAGTGACCAGGGCAAGCTAAAGGACAAACAGCTGGAGCAGCTGATCCACCTGTACTGCTGATGGCCCCAGCAGCAGTTTCCCATCACACGTGCCCTCACTTCTCAGGGACCATTTGACCTTGCAGATATCCATCAGCTAGCTGTCAAGCATGGTAAATGTCATCACATGGGGGAATCCTGGACCTTGAAGGCTGCCAAAGTCAGATATGTGCTGGAGGGAACCAGGGGCTGATCACTTCTAGTGGGTGGCTGGAGGTGTGAAATGGTTGGGTCACCCTGTGCCCTACCTCCAGGGAAAACTGTTCACCACAGCCCTCAGTGGTTGCACATTGAGCCTCCAAAATTTCATCATGCTACTTCAAAAATAACTAATAGATCTTCTCTGACAAAGGACTCTTGGCCAGCAGAACCAGGGCAGGGATTGTCCTCCTGGGCTGGGCACTGGGGAGGCCACACTTCAAATCCTGGGCTCAGCTTTGGGCTTCTCACTGCCAGAAGGACATGGAGGTGCTGGAGTGTGTCCAGAGAAGGGCAAGGAAGGTGGGGAAGGGTCTAGAGCACAAGGGTTGTGAGGAGCAGCTGAGGGAACTGGGCTTGTTTAGCCTGGAGAAGAGGAGGCTCAGGGGAGACCTTCTCACTCTGCAACTCCCTGAGAGGAGGCTGGAGCCAGGTGGGGCTTGGGCTCTTCTCCCAAGGAACAAGTGATAGGAGAAGAGGAAACAGCCTCAAGTTGTGCCAGGGAAGGTTTAGGTTGGACATGAGGAACAATTCCTTCCTGGAAAAGGTTGCCCAGGCCTGTCCCAGGCTGCCCAGGGCAGTGGTGGAGTCACCATCCCTGGAGGGGTTTCACAACCCTGGAGCTGTGGTGCTGAGGGCCATGGGTTAGTGGTGCCCTGACAGTGCTGGTTCATGGTCAGACTTAGTGATCCTAAAGGCCACTTCCAGCCTAAATGATTCTATAGTTCTATGGCCCTTGGTGTTTGTGTTGTTACACAGGAATAAGGACAGTGAGTGTGAGCAGGCGTGAAAAGAGGTGGAGGTCCAGCTGGTGCAAAACCAACTGCAGATCCAGCTGAAATCTTAGTGCTGCAGCTCCTCAGTGCACTGCAACTGAACACAGCAGGAGCAGGAACAGTTGCATGATTCAGAAGCCAAATCATCTCCACCTGACATGGACTCATAGCACACAGAGAAATGTCTGCAGTCTGCCACATCCCAGCAGCTCCCAGATCTTCCCTGCTGAGGTCCTCACCATGCAGTGAGCACTTTGAGATCCTTCAGCTGAAAGCTGCTGCCTGGTTCAAAGCTCCTCCCTTGTCTTTGAGGCAGTGAGCTCTAGGTGGGGAGCCAATGAATTGTTTTAATTCCTCACAAGGCATTCACCAAATAACACACCCCAACAACCTGTTAAATGTCATTTTTTACCTTAAAACCTCCTGTGATGGCAATCAGGAGTGCAGATGATGGAAATGATAAGGCCACAGATTAGAAAGACCTGCTGGAAGTGTTTTCCCAGACAAAGGAGCTCTTAATTGACTGTTAATAAGTTTGTGACTTCTGGAGCAACGGGAAATGAGCTGAGCTGGGTGGAAGTGTTACCTTCACATCCATGGTGGCAGGGAAATTCATCTGCTGATCTTCTCCCAGATGAATGTTCTAAAGCATGGGAGGTTCAGGACATCAATTTCAAGAGTGCAGGGTGTGGAGCGAGATCTCTCATTAATAACCACCATGGCCTGTGGCTCTCATGGGAAGGAGCCCAAGGAAGCACTGGTGATGGAAAGTGGAAAGATTAAGAGAGGGCTTGGAAAATTATTGGCAACTGAAGTGAACATTCATAAAAGGCAAGGGGATAATTGACTGGATAGGAGGAGTTGCATGAGAATGAGGTTTTGGGTTGTTTGAGGTTCTGCTCTCTTCCATGTTGTTGGTAGGAACAAATTAATTCCCAAAAAGCCCTTCCAGGAGTGGAGCAGCTCTTGCTCTGCACAGCCTGGTCCTTGTCCTGCTCTGCTCTGCTCTGCCCAGGCTGAAGCAGTTGCTAGGAAAATGTTATCTGCTCTTGCTCTGAGGAGCAGCGAAGGATGCAAAGCCCATGGCTGCACAGGGGCACCTGGCTGGGCCAGATCTGCCAGCAAGCTTCTGAGGCCAAGAGAATGACACAAAATGTAAAATGCTGCTGTGTGTCAGGTTGGAAATGATCATTAAATAATGAGATTGGAATAGTCTCCTGTGCCAGTGCTTGGAACTCCTCTGCTGGGAGGCCAGGCTGAGAGAGTTGGGGTTGTTGAGCCTGGAGAAGAGAAGGCTCTGGGGAGACCTTCCTGCAGCCTTGCAGTGCTTAAAGGGGCCTAGAAGAAAGATGAGGATGGGTATCTTAGCAGGGTCTGTTGGGACAGGACAGGGGCTGATGGTTTGAAACTGAAAGAGGAGATTTAGACTAGACAGAAGGAAGAAATTGTTTACAGTGAGGGTGGTGGGAGCCTGTCCCAGGTTGCCCAGAGAGGTGGGAGATGTCCCAGCCCTGGAACCATCCCAGCTCAGGTTGTTTGGGGCTGTGAGCAACCTGCTCTAGTTGGAGATGTCCCTGCTGACTGCAGGGGGTTGGACTAGATGACCTTGAAATGTCTCTTCCAACTAAAACAATTCTGTCACTCTATGATTCCATGACTCTGCTTCCCTGGATGTGTGACATGCACCAAAACTATTGCCTACTGAATCCTGGGAGTGATTTCTAGAAGTATTATGGTTGGAGAAGACCTCCAGTAGGATTTATCTTAACCCAACTCCCCACAATCAGTTTGGAAAAGAAACAGAAGAAATATCCCATGTCCATGGAATTCCCTCAGAACAGTTCCTTGTGTCTTTTGGAACTAAGCTAACTCAAACATTCTCTGCTGTCAACTTTTGCCTTCAAATGAACATTAGACACCAGGTGACCACCTCATTCCTTGCCTCCCAGCTTGTGCTTTCCTGGCTTCTTGCAGAACTGAATTCCATAGCTCCTGGCTTGGAGATATGTTTCTGCCACCCCAATGGGACAAGGTTCAGCCCCAAGCTGGGTTCATACAACTACCACTCCAGGTTTAAGGAGCACAATTCATAAGCCACATCAGTTCTCAGCTCTGCCTGACCAGCAATGTCCTCAGGGAAATGGAGGGTGGGTGGAGATGCTGACACTAGGCACCCCCAGGGTGCTGCTGTGGAGTGAGGGCAGGAATCTGTGGCAGCTCCAGTGCTTCAGTGCTGCTGAGAGGGAGTTCCCACAGTAATTCCTTGTATTTACAGGGATCTTCTGCTGAGCTATTAACCTAATTCATGCTGCAAAGTACACAGCTGATTTTTATAGTGCTGCAAAACCCCATATATTTTATGCAACCAACACAGGCACTTGAAAACACCACAATTAAGTCATCTTCAAACCCTCCTGGCCCCAGAAATTTTGCATCCAGCTTGCAGAAGGAAGCTTTTAGTAAATATTGCAGATAAATCTATTTCCTGGGGAATCCATAGCTACCAGGTTTCATTCTCCCTCCTCCTCTGCACAGCACTTCATCTTCTCCAGCTTGTTTTGAGTTCCAGAAGATTTCCCATGGCTGTGTGGGAGAAGTTCAATCATGCTCTGTGAAAGGTATATGGAAGTGTGTTTATGTCACAGCACATGCACAGCCAGCTCCAAAAAGGGTGGAGAAAACATTCTGTATGAAGGCATTGGTGAAGGAAGAAGAGTTTGAGACAACTCAGTTTTATCACTCTGGTTGGTTGGTTTTTTCCTGTGATGCCTTTCAGCATGAGGTAACTGTACCTTCTGCAGCCCATGTGCTTCTGAAGGACCTGAGAAGATGTCAGGAACATCTCTGGCCATGGAGCCAAAAGCCTTAACAGACTTGGTATCTGAGAAAAAGGAATCTAGAAGGTTCATTAGCACCAGTCATAGAACCATAGACTGGTTTGGGTGGGAAGGGACCTGTCAAAGTTAGCTAGTCCAAGCTCCTGCAGTCAGCAGGGACATCTCCAACTAGAGCAGGTTGCTCACAGCCCCAAACAACCTGAGCTGGGATGGTTCCAGGGATGAATGGGACATCTCCCACCTCTCTGGGCAACCTGGGACAGGCTCCCACCACCCTCAGTGGAAAGAATTTCTTCCTTCTATCTGCTTTAAATCTCCTCTTTCAGTTCCAAACCATCAGCCCTTGTCCTGTTCCAACAAGCCCTGCTAAAACAGGTCCTCAGTCCATCACCCTGAGCTTGTGTCAGCCAAGATCTTTGACCAAAGATGGGAAACACCTGTTAGCTGAAGTAAAAGAAAGATAAACATGGGAGTGTTCCCTGTGGCCTCCTGTCCAGGGCCACTCCTGATGTGGGTTTCAGAAGATCTCTTAACTGCCTGACAGCCACGATGCTATGGAAGTAATCTCTGGATATCTCAGGTTATCAGACAAGGTTCTCCAGGCAGGAAGGGACACACCTGTGAAACTAAGCTTGAACATCTATATTCTGCTCCTGCCACGTGATGTGGTGGCAGAAAAATCACCCAAGTTGTCATTCCTCAGGAGAGAACACAACTAAAGCTGTTTCCTCACCGCCCATACGGTAGCTGGCAGCAGGTGCAGTACACGGACGTGGTGCCAGATGGACCAAGATCTCAAAGGCTTGGATGGATGAGGTTTGCAAGGGCAGCATTTGCCTCCCCTGGTGTTAAACATAAGTCAGGAAGAAGAAAAAGCTGGTGCAGGTCCAGGATAGCTCCAAGCAACTCTGAGGACTTCATCTGAGCCAAGGTTTTTGGGGTTTGTTTCCCTTGCTCACTAAGGTATCAACTAACCACAACACATCCCCAGTTTATCAACTGTAAACCTGTCCAGTGCTCAGTGCTCAGCCTTTGAGTCACCTCACCCTTCTCCAAGAGAGTGAAGACCCTCACAGGGCTTCCTTTTTTCTAAAATACTGTACAAGCCTCCAAATGGGCACTTTCTCTTCCCCCAGCATAGCCCTGAGGGACACTGCAGCAGAGGAAGGGGCCAGAGGGTGACCTCTGCAGGTGCTTGGGTTGCTTTTGAGCAGTAAAGATTTGTTTCCCTGGAAGATCTTCTGTGACTCAGGAACTGCTCACTGGGAAGTGCAGCACTTCTCCAATAAAGATGAACTAATATTGGTGGGAATGAGCTAAGTGTGTATTAAAATTCTAATTTTCATAGCACTTTATGAGTTATTAATGAGTTCATCAACTTTTATTGAAAAGTGAGAAATGCTTCCCCTGTGTTATAAAATCCTTCCAGAATTCACACTCCCTGCAAGGAGGTTGGAGCCAGGTGGGGGTTGGTCTCTTCTCCCAGGGAACAAGTGATAGGAGAAGAGAAAACAGCCTCAGGTTGTGCCAGGGGAGGTTTAGGTTGGTCATGAGGAACTATTTCTTCCCCAAAAGGGTTGTCCAGGCCTGGCCCAGGCTGCCCAGGACAGTGGTGGAGTCACCATCCCTGGAGGGGTTTCCAAGCCCTGGAGCTGTGGTGCTGAGGGCCATGGGTTAGTGGTGATCTGGCAGTGCTGGGTAAGGGTTGCACTCAATGATCTTAGAGGTCTTTTCCAACCCAACTTAATTCCATGAGGATGCACTTGGGTGGGAGGCAGCAGTGAAGGACTTTGCATTCAGGATGTTCCACCACCCAACTAGCTCTGCATCTCAGTAGAGGTGTGTTGCAGTAGCTCATCCTGTACCACAGGAACATCATGAACTTCTGCAACCCAACTCATCATTCAGGCTCCCAGTCCCAGCCTGTGTGAGCAGCAGCCCAAAGCCTTCCTGCTGTGATTTCAGGGCTAACAGGGAAACAGATCAGGCCACCAGGCTGGAAGATGTCTTGATTCTGGGAGGTCATGGCCAGAGTGGGAGAAGAAAGTACCTCTGTTCAAAGAAAATCAAAGCAATGGGCTTGTGTAGGGTACTGCAAGATGGAGCTGTGAAACTAGAGCTGAAACACTTCCTCAAATGGCACAGAAAAAGGAGTTTACATCAAGGCAGAAAAAGAAGAGGTGTTTTCCATAGGATTATGGAGAGCAGGACAGTCCTGGAGCTGGGCAGTGGTGCCCAGGCCAAGGGGCACTGGACACCAACTGGAAGCCAGGAGGTTCCAGCTGAGCAGGAGGAGAAGCTTGTTTGGTGTGAGGGTGTTGGAGCCCTGGCCCAGGCTGCCCAGAGAGGCTGTGGAGTCTCCTTGTGTGGAGAGACTGCCAAGGCAGCTGGAGGTGACCCTGGGCAAGCTGGTGTGGGTGCCCCTGCTGGAGCAGGGGGTTGGACTGGATGATCCCCAGAGGTCCCTTCCAACCTGCCCATCACACTGTGGTTCTGTGACAGGAAAGCTTTGGAAAGCCCCAAGGCATCTGAGCCCTAAATCAACGTTAGCTCTGTCAGAGCAATATGCTGGCATTTGAAGGCCATTCTGAAACCAGCTGGTGCCAACTTGTGCAGCACAAAGCCAAGAGGCAATCTGCAGCAGGTCTCTGGAGTGGCTCAGGACAGCTCAGAGCACATCCCTGTCCTTCCCTTCTCCTGAAGCTGGGATAGACAAAGCTGGCAGATGCCAAGGGCTAAGTGAAGCAGCAGAGGAGGGCACAGGTATGTGCAGGACTCTCCTCTCTCTGTCATCTGCTCCACCACACCAGTAAAACCTCCCTGATCAGGGTCAATCTTAGCCCATCACTGCAGATCCTCCCTGCCTTGGTCCATCTCTGGAGCTTTCCTGGCTCATCTCCAAACACTTCCAGCTCTGCTGCAAGGAACAGATGTTCCAGCTCCATCCAGCAACGCTCCCCCTAAGCGAGAAGCACGGTGCCACAATGAAGCTGTTGCCTGCAAGATGAGCAATGATGGCATGAGGGAGGCATTTCACTGTCACTGCTGATCAGGTTAAATCACTGAATTATTTTACATGCTGCTGCTCAGGCACCTGAAGGGAACTAGCTTCACTTTCAGTCTAATGCAGCCATAAATCTACCTCCTTTCAGGACAAGTGGCTGCATTGTCCTTGAGGCAGGGCCACAACTTGAGCTCCACCTTGCAGGCCATGAGCACATCACTGCCTCTGACCTCAGAGGGTCTTCTCCTGAAGGATGTCACCATAACCAAGTGATGAGAAAACCCTTCATTACTTGTGGGGATCCCACCTAGCTTCTGGGGAAGTGAGATGGGAGAGAAAGGGACAATGGAACAGTAACTCCATGCTTTGCAAATCCAAGCCCATGAGCCAGGAAACAATAATCATAGATTTTAAGTTGTCCAGGAAAAAGCAGCTCAAGTAAAAGAGGTCTTTTTGGGATGACAGTCCTAGCAGGCTGTTTGAAGTACCTGTTTGGATTATGAAGCTGAGAGAATGGGATTCAGTATGGAGATCTTGCACACAGCTTGGTTAGTGCTGGGAGCAGCTTCAAAGTGCAAAGGCAGGAGAAAAGTGGAGAGTGGAGACAGCAACTTCCCAGAGATCAAACATGACATAATGCACACTTGCTGATACATCAGGGGTGTGAAATAACCTTCCCCAGCAATGAGACCTGCTAGATTTTTAGACTCTGGGAGGACAACAAACAAAAGTGGGGACCTTTTGTTTCTAAAAGTTTCAGCTATGAAACTGCCTTCAAGCAGGAGATGGAGGATTGCAAGAGATGAGTTCACACTGTGCAGACACACAGTAATTTCAGCCTGAAAATCCAGATTCAGAGAACTTGTCCTTCAATTAAAACACTTCTCATTTCTGTCCTGTGTGGGTAACATCTGCACACAGGTCTATGGGGTAGGAGGAGATCCACCCAAGGGTCCTGAGGGAGCTTGGCAGAAGCAGTCACCAAGCCACTTTCCATCTTCGGAGCTCAAGTGTTGCAAGGAGCAGCTGAGGGAACTGGGGTTGCTTAGCCTGGAGAAGAGGAGGCTCAGGGGAGACCTTCTCACTCTCTGCAACTGCCTGCAAGGAGGTTGGAGCCAGGTGGGGCTTGGGCTCTTTTCCAAAGGACAAGTGATAGGGCACTAGGAAACAGCCTCAAGTTGTGCCTGGGGAGGTTTAGATTAGACACGAGGAACAATTTCTTGATGGCAAGGGTTGTGAAGGCCTGGCCCAGGCTTCCCAGGGCAGTGGGGCACCAGTGTGAGAGCAGGGAAGTGAATCTCAGCCCATGCTATTGTTCCTGGCCAGCCCTAAAGCTGTGGAGATGTATTGCAGCAGTGTCTCATCCCAGCGACGCCGTTCTGACCATCTATTAGTGTAATCCATCTTGGGAAGGCTCAAGTGCTCGAGCTGTCTGGGCAGAAGGAGTGGAAGAGCTGCTTCAATTCAATTACAGGACAAAAGGCAATGCCAGTCCCTGCACAGGCAGAGAGGGATTGCTGCAAGACCTTTCCTGAAGCAGACAGAAAGCTGAGGCTGAGGTGGGGGAAGAAGCTAAGAAGCTTTTAAAAATCTTCTGGCTACATCCTACGACACAAACCTGAGCCCAGGATGGGAGCTGTAGCCTCCCCAGTGCCCAGCCCAGGAGGACAATCCCTGCCCTAGTCCTGCTGCCACCCTGGTGCTGCTCCAAGCCAGAACACTGTGACATTTTGGTTTAAGGTAGCTAGGCATGAAAAGTTTGCTTTTCCCACAAGACTCTTTGAAACTGTGACATTTAACCTCCTCTGCATTCAAATAAAGCCAGGAAATGTCTGAATTTCCTAGCAAGCCTCTGCTAAGCTGCCAAGGTCTCAGGTGATTGTTTCTGCTGCTGGCCCCTACTTGGCTCAGCAGCTGGGCATCACCTGCGCATCCTGAGGCCTTGGTCCCTCTGCAGCCAGGAGAAGTCACTTCTGGAAAATTTGGTCAAAAACCAAAGTGGAGAAGAGTTTTGAGAAACAGGACCTGAATTTGGCAAAGCAGTTAAGGTTCCACCCAGAGCTTTCTGAGTGGCTTCGGTTGTCACCACTCCTGGCACCACCAGCAGAGCTTGCTTGCTTGCTTTTGTTTTTCTCAGGCAGACCTGAATTCTTCGTAAGTCTGGTTTCCTTCTGCAACTCCTGATGCTGCACTTTTGCTTTGAAATGTCAGAGGAACATGAGGGATACCTGCAATGGATTCAGATGACATTTCAACAATGGGAGATCTTCTGATTACCAGCTGCAGCCTCAGTGTTCCTCAGGGTGTCAGCACCCAACCTGTAGGCTGGGTGGATTTCCATAATGGCTTTGCCTAATGAATATTTATATCATGGAAACATTTCCATAATGACTGCAAGTCAAAGAGGCACAATAAAGATTCCAGGCCAATAATTTATCTCCTAAGTTTAAAAAAAAATATCTCCTCCAAAGACATTTTATTTGCATTCCTGCAAAAGCTTCATTTTATCTCTTGTTTGGGGGGAAGAAGAATTGCAGCCGACCTTAGGCGAGCGAGGGCTGCACTGATGCAAGGCAGGATAATATTTGGGGATTAGTCTACATTGAATCATTTGTATGCAGAGATTTCAGTTCCTTATCTTTCAGCAGCAGCCCCTGACAAACCATTCCAGCATATTCTCAAACATGGTTCATTAATACAATTTAGTGTGGGATCCTGGATGTGGTGCTCCCATGGAAAGCCTCATTAGAGCCACTGGGAATTACAGGAGGGAACTGGTAGAGATTACAACCTGCAGGTGAAGCTTCTGCTTGACTTGCTGCAGACAGAACAGAAACCACTGCAGAAATCGGGTGTTTTCAGCTCTCTTGCATTGTGTTTTCTAATAAATCTAAGCTTCTTGTTTGCCAGATGGATATTTAATTGGATTGGAGTGTCCTGGTCTCTGCACCAGAGCATACACCTGAGCACAGAAGATGGAAAAATGCTTCTTCATCTGGTAGACCTCGTGGATAGAACATGTTCTGTAAATGATATGTTTGCTTCCAGCACATCCTGGAAGATTTCTGAGCAAAACATTACTTGGATCTTACATTCTCCCACTCTGGAGAGAGCTCTGTCCATTAATCAAGCAGGGCACACCCAAGGCATGCCCTAGAGAAGCTAATCTGAGAGTAAAGAGGTTTTCATGATGCTGACACAAAAATGCAGGGGCTGGTGTGGGAGCAGGGCTGGAGAAGCAGGGACATGGGACATGGTGCAGAGGAGGTGCACTGAGGCCCCATGGCTGTGAATCATGGAATCCTGTAGGTTGGAAGAGATCTTTAAGCTCATCAAGTCCAACTGTTAACCAACACTGCCAGGTCAACACTAACCCACAGCCCTCAGCACCACAGCTCCAGGGCTTTTCAGCCCCTGGAGGGGTGGTGACTCCACCACTGCCCTGGGCAGCCTGGGCCAGGCCTTGACAACCCTTTTGAGAAAGAAATTGTTCTTAATATCCAACCTAAGCCTCCCCTGGTGCAACTTGAGGCAAACATTTAAAGATGACCCCAAAGGGACCCTAAAGGGATGAGGAAGAAACCACCCCCAGAAAGATCATATTCTTCCCTCTGAAGGATCCTGAGTGCTGACAACTCCTCATAACAACCACCCACCAGAATGAGGCCACCAACCTTCAGCCCCTACAGATCAGGGAGGGATGTCCAAATCACTAGGAAAAGTGGTAGCTAGATGATCTTTAAGGTCCTTTCCAACTCTGACAATTCTATGATTCTATATTCTTGGTGACATCCAAGGCCAACTGAGTATGTTCTGAGCAGGATTTGGACCAGCTGATCTCCACAAGTCCCTACCCACCTCAACCACTCTATGTTTCAATTATAAGCTTTTCCTTTCTTCCTTTTAAGTAACCAATTATCTTAAGACCAAGCGTGTGTTTCATCTAACCTATTGCTGCCTGGGGAGGGAGTAGGGGATGGGGCAAAACCAATCCAACAGGCAAGAAAAATCCTGAATGATCTCATTTTTCCTCCTGCTCCTCACTCCCAGTGCTTTGGTGCAGATATCAGTGGGTTCACTGCTCCTCCCCTATGAGGTTAAGCTGAGGGCATTGGGGTTGCTCAGCCTGGAAAAGAGAAGGCTTTGAGGGGACCTTCTAGCAGCCTTTCAGTACCTAAAGGGGATTACAAGCTAGAGGGGGAGAGACCTTTCAGCTGCTCAGATTGCAACAGGACAAGGGGGAATGGTTACAAGCTGAAGGAGGGGAGATTTAGACCAGAAATTAGGAGGTTCTTTACCCAGAGGGTGGTTGGCACTGGAACAGGTTGCCCAGAGAGGCTGTGGCTGCCCCATCCCTGGCAGTGTTCAAGGCCAGGCTGGATGTGGCCCTGGGCAACCTGGTCTAGTGTGTGGCATCCCTGCCCATGGCAGGGGGGTTGGAACTAGATGATCTTTAAGGTCCCTTCTAACCCAAACCATTCTATGATCCTAGGATTCACTGGTAGACCTCATGATTATGTGCACTCATTCAGTCTGCATTCAAGATGAGGATGAGGATGTAATCCTCCCTCTGATCCCTTCTCCAGCCTGAGGGCACTAATTCTCCTTTTCAGTTTTTTTTACCTCTCCAGGAGTGTTGTCACATCTCCTGTCTGGGGACAATCTAATGCTTTAAGCTATTACTGTAAAGTGTCACCACCATTGCCAATAAAATTTTAGTTGACATTTAGTTCAAATCCATTTTCTGCTACAACTGAGGGTAGTTTTTTTTTCCCACTCCCCTGATGGACACTTCCAGCAGAATTCATTGCCATTGTCTTAAAGGTCAACAGTTTTTTGGGTGGGGTTTTTATTTTCAGCTCTTGCTGTGTAAAGCAAACTGTTCCTCAGGCTGATGAGACACTGTGGTGAGCTCTGGCAGCTCATGAATCCTTTCCTCCTGCCATCACATGGACACCATGAAAGCTGTGTGAGCAAAGAGGGAAAACCTTCCCTGCAAACCCAATTACTCCCAGAGAGCCTCTCTCAAAGGATCAGTGCAAGACCAGGCTAGAGAGCAGCAGGAAGCTGGAAGTGGAGAGCATCTCAGAAACATAAACCCCACCAGGATTTCCAGAGTCAGGATCTCTGATTTATGGAGCTGGGGTCTGCACACCTCCAGCAAAGGCAGATCCTGCTCAGCTTGGAGGGAGCCACATTTGGCTGCTGTGCCCTGAGTCGATGTGTGGAGAGATGTCTGGAATGGGAGCCAGAAGTTTTCCTCTAAGTGTTCTCAGGAACTAAAAGTAGAAATGGCAACACTAAGTACAAGCTCTGCCTTTAGATGCCATTTGGGCTGCAGCTTTTTATCCAGATAATTTAATTTGTTGGATGAAACCTTCCTCCTAAATGTTGTACTCTCATGGAATAACGGATCAACGGGAGGAGGCACACTCAATTAAATCTATTGCATGATGTGTTAATGTTTGTAGCTTTCACTCCTGCTTCTAGGGAGCCTTGATGTGCTCTTGATTATTTCCTCCTTTTGCTTTTAATTGGAATTGTTTGATGAATGTCTGCAGCCTGTTAAACCCAGCTAAAAAACACACTTGTACGGAGGGAGCTTTTATCTCTACCTCCCTATGTTACAGTAGTAACACAGAGTTTTCAGTGATCTCAGCTGAAATCTGAGGAATTTTAATTTTTCATTATTATTATTATTATGTTTATCCTGCAGTTTTGCAATTTCCTCTTATATTTAATATATCTTCATTATTATAAATTCAATTTCCAGGCACACACTTCATACATGCACACAGAAGTGAAGCTGTCTTGCCACCCAGGGCTGAAAACAGAAAGCCTGTTGTTAGTGATGGACCACGGGGGGAAGATCCAAATGCCAAGTTGCTCTACTTACCAGATGGGGAGATGTGTCTCCAGGAGATGGAGGGCTCTGGTTTCCCTGTGGCCAGGCACACCAGGGTAACGTTGCTGCCTTCGTTCACCACAATGTCACTTGAAATGCGAAAGATCTTCGGAGACACTGGAAGGGAACAAGGAGAAAGTTGGAATGGAAACTGCTCCCTCACAGAGACAGGGAATCCTGTAGGTTGGAAGAGATCTTTCAGATCATGGAGGCCAACCATTAATCAGCACTGCCAGGGCACCACTAAACCATGGCCCTCAGCACCACAGCTCCAGGGCTTTGAAACTCCTCCAGGGATGGTGAATCCAGCACTGCCCTGGGCAGCCTGGGCCAGGCCTGGACAACCCTTGCCATCAAGAAATTGTTCCTCATGTCCATCCCAAACCTTCTCTGGCACAACTTGAGGCTGTTTCCTCTTCTCCTATCACTTGTTTCTTGGCAGAAGAGCCCAAGCCCCAGCTGGCTCCAGCCTCCTCTCAGGGAGCTGCAGAGAGCCAGAAGGTCTCCCCTGAGCCTCCTCTTCTCCAGGCTGATCAAGCCCAGTTCCCTCAGCTGCTCCTCACAACACTTGTGCTCTAGACCCTTCACCAGCTTCCTTTCCCTTCTCTGGACACACTCCAGCACCTCCATGTCCTTCTTGGAGTGAGGAGCCCAAAACTGAACCTAGAATTCAAGGTATGGGCTCCCCGTGCTGAAATGACTCTTTCTTGGGGTTCCCCATGCCCTGAAATGAGGCAGTGTTAATTCAGGTCTCCCCAGCCCTCCCAGCCCAGACCAAGGTCAACATCATTAACATTTTAGCTTGGCAATAGAGGAAACAAGGAAAGCAATTCTGATTTATGTCTACAAGGTATGAAAAACATCTGCACTTCCTGTAGGCAGCTGATGAGGGATCATTCCACCTGAAATGCAGGAATGCACCTGAGAGCAGGAGCTCCTGAGGAACGAGGCACACACCCTGGCTTTATTCAGTCTACAGTGGTTTAGAAATATCTCCCTAAATCTGAGCTGCTTATTCCTTTATCCTTCAAGAATGAATGTACTTCCAGGAAGTCAAGTGAAGGAATCCAATAACTCAGACTAGTTCTTCTCACAAGGAAAGGTACACAATTGTCTGATGCAATATCTATTTGGAGCTGTGGAAAGATCTTCCAGATTCAGTCAATCTTATGGTGTCACATTTCCAACAGCATTAAACTTCTTATTGAAGGGTCTGCACCTCTGGAGGTGGAAAAAAGAGAGATTTGCTTCTGTTCCTGTGTTATTGAAGCAGCACCACTGAGGGATCTTCCACACAGACACCTAATGCTATTTATCCAGGGGATTTTTACTCCTCTCAACACAGAGGATGTGGCTGGAGCCTGCTGTGCTGCACCTGGCTGACCAGTACAGGCTAAAGTGAGATGAACTTGGAGGTCTCTTGGTGCTCGGGCTGTGCTAGGGTTCAGATTAGAATCACAGAACTATTCTGGTTGGAGAAGCCCTCTGAGATCATCCAGTCCAACCACCCACCCACTGACCCATGGCCCCAAGAACCACATCTCAGTATTTTTGAGCCCTTCCACCACCTCCCTAAGCAGCCTGGGCCAATGCCTGAGAACCCTATGGGGGAAGAAATTCTTCCTACTATCCAATCTGAACCTCCCCTGGTGCAGCTTGAAGCCTTTTCCTCTTGTCCTATCACTTGTTACCCTGGCAATTCCAGGAGAAGCTCACACTGCCATGACTGATGAGCACTTTCAGCAACCAGATCTCCCCCTTGCTGCCAGGAAATAGCATTTGAGCTCAAAGTGGCATCTCAGAAGATTCAGCTTTCAGAAATCAGATCTTCTTATGCTTTTGCCTGCCAGACTGAACACCTGCCTTACCACCAAGGACCTTCCCTATGACCAAAGACCTGTACAACATGATCAGTCACCTCTCCACCTTCCTCTGCAGATGATTCAAGCACCACAAGCTTAATTTGTGCAAGCCTTCCAAGATAATAGTTGTTTCTCTCTTTTGAGGAATGCCTGATTTATCCTGCAGTGGGACCAGAAAAGCCTCTTAAGAGTCTCACCAACACCATGTGCAGAGGTAAAACCACTCCTTTATCACCTCTTTCCCTGGGCTATTAGCATCATGATTCCTGTTACCCCTCCAGCTCCTGCTGTGGCCAGCTGTGGAGGCAGGGGGCCAGGGGTCAGGGCTGGTCCCTTCCCAAAGCGAAGGGAAGGGGAATAAGGGAGAGAAACTGACGTGTTGGGAAAGGAAACTGTAACAGCTTGAGTGGAAACCATAACAGTAACATGAACTAGATACAAAGAGATACAAACCAATCTCAACCCCAAGCCCTGATGGCAAGGACATCTCCATCACCACTGATGCTGGGGCAGCACTGGGCAAGTCCCAGCCTGGGCTCAGCAGCAGATGGCAACTGGATCCAGCAGCTGGATTTGGGAACTGGAACTGGCAGTTCTGGGTTAAGAGTTGACTTAGTGATCTCAAAGGTCTCTTACAACCAAAACAGTTCACTGATTCCAAGCAGGCAGCACCATGCCAATCAGCCTTGCACTGCCCCATATCAAGAGCTGGCTCTGTACTGGTTATCAAACTGGGCAAACTGGTTTCCTGCCCTGGAGTTCCCAGCCTCAGGCACATGTTGGAGATTGATTTGATCAGGCAGCTGAGCCTAGTGTAAGGAGACAGGAGTGAACTTCCAGTGAACCACCTCCCCAGCCTGAGTGCCTCTGCTCTTTGATTCCTACAGCCCATAGACCTTGCCCCAAACAGGAAGATATTCACCTAAAAGCATTTTAGCTAACAAAAACCGCCAGTCAGATGACTGTAAAGCACTTTTTCTTTTGGATCCCTGTACACAGTTTACATGGGAGCTTAATTCCTCTTTCATCCTTGCTTGTTATCTTGTTTCTTATGCATTTCTTTAATCCATATTACTGCACAAATGTTTATTTGCTGCTCTGCTTCATTTTCTTCCTGACCTTCACAGCTGCCCTCTGGGATGGGTGAAGGAGTTTAGTTGTTGAGGAGCTCTGCAGTGGATTTAATCTGTGCTTGAAGCTCAGCAAAGCAGATATTAAAAGCTAAATCTCAGAGATCAGAGTCTTTAGAGGTATCATAAGCAGTACCTAGGAAAAATAAACATTCCTTTAAATTTTGTATTAAATATTAACTTTCCATTCTGGTTTTGCATATCTAGATATTTATTTTTCTAGTCATAATTAATAAACTCCACAGATTTTAGTGATGGGAATGTAATGATCCCTATCAGTCAGTAAATAGCAGGAAGAATTAGCAGCATAGCAATATACCAGAAATCATTATTTCTATCAAACTGTGAGGGTCCAGAATCACTACAGAAGCCAATTTTTACCATGGGCGGGGGGGGGGAAGAAAGATCAACCTAGGGAATCATTGCATAAATGATACAGCCTGCTCCATGTCATGGTAATGAGACTTCCAGACATCTTCTCTGAGCTGCTGTTTAATCTCCCCACTAGATTAAAGCAGAGCCCAGTCAATTAGAAAATGAACAAAGCACATCCTGAACAGAAAATCACTTAATCTGGAAAATTCTCCATCTTCAACCATGCCATGGTTCAAAACCTCCCTGAGAAAGACTGAAAATTCCTGATGCTGAGCCTCAGAAAGCAAGCAAAGCAATGAACACTTCTGGGTCAGGGAAGCCTGGAGAAGGCTTCTCCACTGGGAGCTGGTGTCCCTGGAGGCGAGGACCATGAGCTCTGTGTTCTGCACAAGGCGGAGGACAGGCAGCCACTGGATGTTAGAAACAAGGCTCAAACACTCTGAGGTAGTCACAGAGCTTCCCACCTGCCTCTTCTTCTCTTACTGATATCTAAAGCTCATTGTGGTTCTGCAGTAGGTCATCTGACAGGGTATGAGGGAACAGAGGTCATGGAGATACAGACACAACTAACTAAGGCAGAGAGGGAAATGCTGGAGTGGGTGGTTGCACACAACCATAGAATTGTTTGGGTTGGAAGAGACCTCTAAGAGACCTCTAGCAGGTCCAACTGCTAACCAGCACTGCCAGGTCACCACTAACCCATGGCCCTCAGCACCACAGCTCCAGGGCTTGGAAACCCCTCCAGGGATGGTGACTCCACCACTGCCTTGGGCAGCCTGGGCCAGGCCTTGCCAGGAAGAAAGGGGATGGACTGACCAAAGGTGGAAGTTTTCCAGTGCAACTGTGCAGTGCATAAGCCCATGGGAGAGTGTTAATGCAAGACACAGCCCAGCAGAGGATCCAGGATGCTGCCAAACACCTGGTGACCAGCACAGAGCATCCATAGAGTGGGAGAGGAGCAGATGGAAACCCCTGCAGGTACCTGGAGGAGCTGAGGGTTTATGATCTCTAGCAACTCATTTTACAAATAGATGGGGACATCTTTGGTGTTAGGGTGTTGGAGCCCTGGCCCAGGCTGTCCAGAGAGGCTGTGGAGTCTCCTTGTGTGGAGAGATTGCCAAGGCAGCTGGAGGTGACCCTGGGCAAGCTGCTGTGGGTGCCCCTGCTGGAGCAGGGGGTTGGACTGGCTGATCCCCAGAGCTCCCTTCCAACCCCAACCATGGTGAATCCTGTGTGATTTCACCCTAGGGTTGCCATCAGCTCCATCTCTGAGCCTCACACTGCTGGAATGACAGGTCAGAGTCCTTCATGACCTGAGCTGTCTGCTGTAGCTACCAGAAAAAAAACAAGAGTTGAAAGATTGATTTCTCTCTGCAGAGAGAATAATTTATTGCTCTGCTTTCCTAATATGCATATTGATTTCATTAAATTGTAGAATATCTAGAAACCACTGACATGACATAAAGAAATAGATTATTATTCTTCTTTTTATGGCTTGGACATAATAATTAGTTTTTGTGACAAATATATATAGAAATTAAAATGTGCTGATGAGGGTTATTAAAGGCAGTGATGAACTCCATTTGCCACTAATCAAGAATCTACAGCACTTGGCAGTTTGCAGCGCTCAGACCCTCCAGCATCTGGAAAACTTTCCATGTTAGAAATGATTCTGTTTGCCCAAAGTTGTCACAGATTTGAGCATCCTCACTTGCATGAAGATGCCTTAGGAAAAAAAACCAACCTTGAATTTCCTAAGTCTTTTCTTCTCCTGCTCTTCCCATTGTGGTTAGAAGGAGGAGGCAAGTGGTGAGTGAGCAACCAGACCCAGTCAGAACAATCAGAGAGGGGGGGAAAGAGAAAAATGGGAGGGAGAGGGAGAGGAAAGGAAATTTTATGAATGAATCAATCAACCCCAAGCTGAAGTGTGTCCATCAGCAATACCTAATGCATCTGAGCTGCCTGTGGATGGGGAGGGAGCTGCGTTCCCAGCTAGCGAGGTCCTCTCCAGGCCATTCCAACATCTGCAGAAGCTATCGCTAACCATCAGGCAGCAACAAGGAAGCCAGGATGTTGCCAAGCTCAAACTGCTGCCACTACTCCGAGGTGGAGTCGTTAGCAGGAACAGATGTATCTTATTTCCAGGAGATTACCCTGGCCGATGTCCCGGCAGCAGCTAACGCTGCTAATCCAGCGCCGCCGCTAATTAGCCTGGGAGGAGCCTGGCTGCTTGCGGAGCTCCAGCCCTGGCTCCTGACCCGCCAAGCCCAGCACTAAATCCAAGCCTAGAACTAAAACCCTGCACCGAAGCCAAGCCCAACACTAAATCCAAGCCCAGAACAAGATCTCAGCACTAAATCCAACCTCAGAACTAGATCTCAGCACTAAATCCAGGCCCAGCACTAAATGCAAGGCTATGGGCTGGGACAGGACACCCTCTAACAAGCAGCTTTGTATAGAAAATAGAAGATGCCAAATATTTGTGACCCTAGACTAAAATCTGGGAGGATGACAAAGACCTCCAGCAGATCTGGCCACGCACAGATTACAGTCAGTCAAGTGGTTATGAGGAGAAGTGTCACAATGCAAAGCTCATCAGTTATAAATCTTTGTGCTGGGATGCTCCAAGAAGCCAAAAAAACCCCAAACCTTTGTCTCTGTTTCAAAACACCCTTAAGTTTCATCAAGGTTCTTTCTCTGGACAGAAATCCTCCACCCCTCCTGCAAACAGGCCCAGTTTCCACCCTCAGACCTGGGGGCCATTCTGATCTCCTCAGCACCTACAGGCCCCACAGCTAAAAATACCTTTTGGGTTTTTTTCTTTTTAATTAAAACTGTCAACATCACAGAGTGTTTTTTCCCCAACAATATCAGGTTGGTAGGTGAGCATATTGCACCATGATGTCGATCATAAAAGAGATCATTGTGCTTTCAGAGCTGCAAAAGAAGTTGTCAACTCTTAAAACCACCAAAAAAACAACCAAAAAACCCCTAAAACCCCCTTGATCCACTTCTATATACTTTTTCTTTCATTATTTCCTTCCCCTCCCCCCCCCAATGCACTAGAGTTGCCACACTAGATAAGACTTTGATATCCTCTTCTGCTCAGCCCTGGTGGGACATATCTGGGGTAGTGAGACCAGGGCTGGGTCCTCATGGAAAACAGAAGCACACAGAGAGTGGATCAAGTCCAGGAGAAGAGGAAACAACCTCAAGGCACCCCAGGGGAGGTTTAGGTTGGACATGAGGAACAATTTCTTCCCCCAAGGCCTGGCCCAGGCTGCCCAGGGCAGTGGTAGAGTCACCATCCCTGGAGGGCTTGAAAAGCCCTGGAGATGTGGTGCTGAGGGCCATGGTTCAGTGGTGACCTGGCAGTGCTGGTTAAGGGTTGGACTCCATGATCTGAAAAGGTCTTTTCCAACCCAAATCACTCTATGATTTCAGACATGTTTCAAGTGTAACTCCAAGGGCTGCACACAGGTTACTCACCCTAGTGAAGTGCATGACCTGATGTGTGATGGTCTCACAAGATGTGACATAACATGAAAAGTCCAAGCTCCACCCAGCCCACCTGCACCTGCCATGCCTTATTGAACATCAGTAACAGCTGACTCTCCACGTGGCATCCCCCTTTGGTCACACCATCACTGAGGTTGGAAGACACCTCTAAGATCATCCAGGTCAACCACCAGCCTATCACCCCTGTGCCACCAAACCATGCCCTTAAGCACCACATCTGTGCTGAGCACAGGTCCACTTCTGAACACACTGTCCAGCTGAAGCCCTCCTGCTGCCACCAAATATTGCACAAAGGCTTCTGTCATGTTTACCCAAAGCAAATGAGAAGATGAGCAAAGCATGTAGTGACTTGGCAATCCTCCCTCAAAAGCACAGGACTTTCAGAGTGTAGCTAATACAGGTTTCCAATCAGGAGAAGAAATAACATCCAGAGGCAGCCCACAGCCCATGCTGCTGTGGGCCAAATCTTCATTTACATGGCAATCAGTCACCAACTGGGAAAACTGGCTTTTTTCCTTTGTTTCTTTCTTTCCCCCCCTCCCCCCCCCATTTACATGATTAGCTCCTTAACAGCAATTTGATTGAAGAGCATTGCCCAAAGGTCTCCACCTCTTATTAGACAGACTTTGTCTCCCCCCCAGGAGCACACTGCTCTGGATACAGTGAATTATAGGTGGGCTGTGAGGAAAAATGTTTGGTTTTCTTTTTATCATGTGAATGCTAAAGCATGAGGTAATTCTCCTAAAATTAATACTTTTCTAAGTTCTTGATTAATCTCTTACCTCTTCCACAGCATCAGCAGTGTCACCCTGATTTGTGTAAACTCATTAAAGATCCTTTGTGCTCTAACTAGGAATTTATTATCACTAGATAGCACTGTTATGTCACTAGAAATATGCTAGCAGTGACCAATTTATTTTAGACCAGCTTGAAATATCAGCCTTAAATTGAGGGAGGGGTGGGTGCTGACCTCTTCTCTCTGGTGGCCAGTGACAGGACCCAGGGCAATGGCATGAAGCTGTGCTGGGGAGGATCAGGTTGGGTGTTAGGAAGAGCTGAGAAGACCCAGAGAGTGGTGGAGCACTGGAACAGGCTCCCCAGGGAGGCTGCCATGGCACCAACTCCCCTGGAGTTTAAGAAGCACCTGGACAATGCTCTGAGAGACATGGGGTGACTTTGGGGTTGTCCTGTCCCTTCCAACCCCAACCATGCTGGCTTCTGGGATTCTGTGGTTCTTTCTGTGCAAATGGGGATGAGATTTTTGTCTGGGTATGGTCTCTATCCCTCAGGCATGCAGAAGATGTGGAGCAGGACTCCCATCTCCCACTACCTGCAAAAGCTTTCAGCTATAGCAGCAGCTCCTTGCAGTAAGCAAAGCTCTTCAATCAGACTGTTGCTAAGGATTTAATCATGGAAATGCAAAAAAACAAAACAACAACCAACCCCAAAAAGCAATAAAACCAAAAAAAACCCCAACCAGACAGTAACCTACTGGCTAAAACTACGCTTCTCCCAGCTGGAGACTGATTGCTGCCTAAGGAAAAGGTCTGAGCCACAGACAAGATTCTATTTTAGTGGCATTGTTTCAGCTAATTTAGGAGGCACTGCTATGAAAGTTCTCTGAAAGGAGAGAAAGAACTAAAGCAGAGCTCCTCTGTGTACCTCACAGACCACTAAATATGTGACTGATTTCATTAGAGACCATGTCCAATTTACTTCTTCCTTTGATTCCAAGAGGGATTTCTTCTCTGCTTTAGATCCTCCTGCCCATCCCAACCCTCTCTGCCTAGCACTGCAGACTCATGGCATGCCTGAGCAGCTGCTTCTGGGTAAGAACTAAATATAATGCTGGGATGGGTTCTGGGAAGCATTATCTCAGGTAATCAATGCAGGACTCTTCTGTGGGGTAGCAGGGAGAGTGTTTGATTCATGAAGTTATTGGGATTCATTAAAAAGGTAAATAAAAATTGGAGAGAAAGGTTATTGTTGAAAAACCCTCTCTAGTTTCCTGAGCTCAGACATTCAGTTTATCCACAGCTGGAATATAATGTGATTTTTATGGCATTTTCTGACAGAAAGCAGGTAATAGTCATAGAAATATTGCATTATTCTTCCCCAAATAGAAATATTCATATAAAAATAAGAAAATGGTCAAAGATAAAAAGAACACAGCACAGGCTGATGGCTGAACCTGATGGTCTTAGAGGTCTTTTCCAACCACAAGGATCCTATCTTTCTACCTGGTTAAAATAAAAGGACTGGTCTGCACTGATTTTATGCCCCAACATTTCTGGGTAGAGATCACTAGGGAAGGACAAGAAGAAAACTGCTTACTCAGGGTGAGAAAGGAGCAATTGGGTGGGACAGGAGCAACATGTGTCAGAGCAAATACAGCCTGGATAAACCTGCCTGAAGCAGAGTGTTTCACAGGAACCTCACAGTCCATGGGGAATTCCTGAAGGCCTCTCTCTGGGACCTGGAAAGGTCCCTTCCAACCCAACCCATTCTATGACTCCCTGTTTTCTGGCTCTACTACTCTAGAATGCTGCTTCCATGACTCTGTGACTCTCTGATTCTATGACTCCATGATTCTACAACTCCATAATTCTATGACTCCTCTATGATTCCACCACCAAGCAGACTTAGGCTGGAAGAGGACAACAACACACAAGCAAAAATGTATGAACAACTCTGCATATAAACCTCTCCCCTCCATGGAGTAGCTCCAACCCCTGACACCTCCCCAGGCTTTCAGAACAGGCACTTCACTACCCAGTCCAAGGCCACCTTGCTCAGATCCTGGATCCAGAACAAGCCCAAGGCCACCTTGCTCAGATCTTGGATCCAGAACAAGCACTTGACTACCCAGCCCAAGGCCACCTTGCTCAGATCTTGGATCTAAACTGATGCTGCAGGTAAGCCAAGGGGCTCAGCTGCCACCCTCTGGTCCTCTCCTGGTAATTAAAGTGCAAGGTATGATGGCTTAACCTCTTTCCTAGAATCATCCTGTTTCCTAGTCACTAAAATGCCAAAAAATGTCTAAATCCTTTCCTTTTCACTCTGCCATTAGACATGAGCTACACTGCCCTGGTTTCTCCAGAAGGTGTCAACAAGCTGCTAGTTATTCTATCAGGACAAGAACATATCATTCCCTTAAACCCCCAGGATCCCCCTTTCCTTTGCAGAAATGCTCCAAGGTTCAATTCCAAACCAACAGAGAGAAAAAAATGTCATCTTTTGGCCAAGCCAGGAAAGCAAAGTCATGGAACACCTGAGAGTAAACTTGGCTTTGCCTTTTCTCCTTATTGTGGCTAAAGCAGCAGCTGGTTGTGCTCAGTCTGGGTGGAATGGAGATGTGCAGGCTGTAGGCTGCTGGAGGTGCTGTGCACGTTCAGATATCTCTGTAGAGGCAGAAACTGATAAGCTAGGGATAGGTAAATTGGAAGAGATAAGCAAGAAACAGGTAAAACATGGGAATCTGGCAGGCAGAGGCTTTAGAGATGAATTAAAGCCTGAGCTTTTCACTGAAATGTTTTCTGCAGCAGACAGAGTGCTGTGAAAAGAAATAATCTGGAATAGGAAATGGGAGGTAATCAGTGATTCTTGCAGGCAAAGTGAGAATATTTGGCCTTTTGGGCAGAAGAGCAACGCTGCACTTGTTGCCATATGAACTAGAGAAGAGGTCTCTCCTGAGTCGAGATGCTTGCTTCTAACTCTGCATTTCTTCTTCTGGAGAACATCAGGGGTTGGATTTTTCCCCAGTAAGGCTGGGTGACAGATTTCCATTCTATTCCCAATGCAGTGATTAAAATGATTTCCCTTGACAGTTCCCTGACTGCATCACTCCCCCTTCTTCAGATCCCAGCCACGTGCCTCTGCTCCCTTTGCTTTTGAAGTGTCTTCTCCTTATCTGGAAAGCAATTCTTTGTCCTTTGCTCCTCAGTACATGTCCACTCTGGGCCAGCAACACTCTGGGAATGGCAACAACCTCCTGGGATGACAACAACTCTGGGAATGGCAACAGCCTCTGAAACAACCTCCTGGAATGGCAACAACCTCCTGGGATGACAACAACCTCCTGGGATGACAACAACCTCCCAGCACCTCCTTCCCCCTCCCCAGGAATGTTCCCCAAAATGCTGCAAGGAAGGAAAAGAAACAACCAGGGAAAGGAGGGAAGAAAACCCCAAACCTCTGTGACCTCAAATGGAGCTGGTTAGGGTGAGCAAGGGGAAACTGAGGCACGAGGTCAGCCAGGGTGCTGGTCACCAGTTGGTTGTCAGCTTTGATTCCATGATTCCTGCTGCAGACACAGGAGCTGGCACCCACCCTCCAAGCAGCCCCAGCTCCTCCTGAACCCCCATGAGTTAACCTCCAGGAGGTTATTCCAATTATTCCATTACTATTCTTCTTATGGTTGGACTCGATCTCAGAGGTCTTCTCCAGCCATGATTCCATGATCCTATGATCACACTGTGAGTGTGAGTTTGGTTGCATCCACAGCCACCTACCCAGAAGGCATCACAGAGTCATTTTGGTTAGATCACCCAACCCAAAAGATGAAGTCCAACCATTAACCCAACACTGCCAGGTCACCACTAAACCACACCCCTCAGCACCACATCTCCATGGCTTTTAAGTCCCTCCAAGGGTGGTGGCCTCCATCATCTTCCTTCATCCCCACCAGAGAGCCCCACAGACAGGACCCACCACTGATTTCCACATGGAAGCACCTGAATCCTGCTGCCCACAGAGTGATGAACCTCACCTGGAGATAACAAACAGCATCCATAGCCATGTCCCTTCCAGGTGATGTCAAGTGTTAACCCTTGGGACCTCTCAAAGGTCAGGGTGGCCTGAAAGGTGACATGGGCCAGCAGAGCTTAGGAGAAACTTCTGCACCTTATCAAGAGTCATCTTAGAAATGGGCTGGAAGGAACAGAATCAATCAGTGACTTCAACCCTTTGCTCCAAGAGAACATCAGGAGCACCAGAGATGTCTCTGACATGTCAGTCTCACCTTGGGTTGACAGCTTGTGGAAAAGATCTCCCCAGGTGACCAGCTCTGGCTCTGGTCTACCCTCAGAAATGGAAATTTCCTCCTACCTGGAACCCCTTTGCTGGGAGATTTTCCTGAACACTTCTCCTGCCCTTTGTGTCCTCCTGGTAACAACTGTGGAGATATCTGACAGTGTCTTCTAGCCTGCTGGAATTCTCTCTCTACAGCTAGGACATCTTTCCCCTTCCTGCTGGCTGTTCTGTCTCCTGCTGGTATTTATTTGTATGCACCTTGCTTTTATTCTCCTTTCAACTTCCCTTACCTTCTCCAAGCCTTCTTTACACATTATTGTTTTCCTTGTTTCTAATCTGTTATTTGTTTGTTCATGAGATTCCCTTTTTGTACCATGTTAATTCCAGAGCTTTCTCAGGTCTGAAGTTAAATTCACTTTTTGTATTTTCTGGGGTCTTCTACTGATTGCTTTTTCAACCCCAAATTCTGGGTTTCATCTTCCCCCAGCATGTCCCAAAGAACTTCTCAGGGTTCAGAGACCTTCAGAATTCCCAAGATAACTGCTACCAGTTTGTGGTTATCTGGCTCTGTCTGATGCACCTCAGCATTGGCCTTGACCTTTCCCTGCTTTGGGTCTCCTCCTGAGCAGTAACCCTCCCTGAGAGAGGTGAGGCAGGGCAAGGGCTTGTCTCTGCACACACAGACCAGCATGCAAACACCTGCTTTGCTTTGGGCTGCAGCCTCCATGGATGGAGGAGGATACATCCCAGCAGGAGGATCAGAGGAAGGACCCACCAGGGAGGCAGCTCCCAGCTGCCCTCTCCAAGCACCATGCCCAACTAACACACATTGCCTCCTGCAGCTCTGGGACAGCTTGGATCACAAGTCTCATCCTGAGCCATTCCTGTGTGTCTGCACTCCAAAGGATGCTCTCATTATCCAGTCCCATGCTGGTTTTACTCAGGAAAATGATTCTTTAGGGATGAAGAAGACAAAAATACCCTGAGCAAGAACTGACTCCATGCAAATGGATAAAGCCTTGCTCCATGAATCCAGAGGAACTCATTCAAGTGTTTACTTTTGCTCTCACCACGTAGCCCAGAAATTAGTAACTGATTATCCAACATTTAAACTTGGAATTGCCTTTCCACATTATTAATTCCTCCTCTCCAGCTTCTGCAGAGCTCTCCCCAGCTCCTGTCAGCGTGGTGCCAGAGGTAGGATTTCATCTTCCTGACGTGCCAGTGACACGAGGAGCATTAGGATTAATGAGGATTAATGGGATGATTAATATTCACATTTTACAGACAGTTAACACTGAATTAACATCAAACTGCTACTGGCCCAACAGTTTTGGTTACCCAACCAGAGGCAGTGCACATGGCATCTTCTAGCAGGATGCCAGTGTTGAGCTGCTGAGACAGACCCCATGGAGAACTGGGAGATGTCTCCTGATGCCTGTAAGGTTTGAGACTGTTTCAACATTTAGGCACAAAAAAGGGGAAAATAAATTTGCTCCTGGCTCCTAAATCTGAAACTTCAATATTGTTTTGATGTGGCTTTAGAAAAATGATGTCAACAGTGGTGGTGAAGATAGGTAGATGTTGTTTTGTTTCTGAAATAGCTACAGAATCCTAGAATCCAGCATGGTGGGGTCAGAAGGGACCTCTGGGGATCATCCACTGCAGGGGCACCCACAGCAGCTTGCCCAGGGTCACCTCCAGCTGCCTTGGGAATCTCTCCACACAAGGAGACTCCACAGCCTCTCTGGGCAGCCTGGGCCAGGGCTCCAACACCCTCACACCAAACAAGCTTCTCCTCCTGCTCAGCTGGAACCTCCTGGCTCCCAGCGTGTGCCCAGTGCCCCTTGGCCTGGTCCTGGGCACCACTGAGCAGAGTCTGGCCCCAGCCTCTTGCCTTCTGTCCTTGAGCTCTTGCTGAGCATTGAGCAGATCCCCAGACATCAGTGCCTCTCAAGTATTCATGTCCTGAGCCTTTGTTCTGTTACCTGTATACCAGACAATATCTTCTGAGAAGGATGCAGTCACTTCTACTCCTTTATCACCATGCTCAGCCCAGGGTGACCTCGAGATGATGGCAGGATCACCCTCTGCCTTCCCATTAAGAGCAGGAGCAATTCCAAAGGAGCTTTGTCCTCATAACTCAATTCATCATGTTTTAAAGCAGAGTCCTGCAGCACTGTCTCAAGCATAATCTCTGGGCCAGGAAGTATCTGAATGCCAGATGGATGCCAGCTCCCTCTTAGGGGATTTCATTTGAGTAAGAAAGGTCCAAGGGGAATCTGACCTTTATTGCAGCCATGGAATCACAGCAATTCCCTGCTACAGTGATGCCAGCAGCATCTCAGAACCCACAGGTACCATCCTGAATGTCTCTGCTTGCAGAAATCAATCCAAATGGAAAGTGTGGAGGGAATCTCTGCACTTGTCTCTACAAGTGACACTGATTATTGAAGACTCCAACAACAACAAATAAACCCAACCTGTCCCACCCTGCAGAAGGTATCCCCAGGACCTTATCCATCCAAAGGAGGTAGCTGACTCCAGTTAATATGGACTTCCAGTACTCAAAATCCTCTTTAATTAGGATCCCAACATCAAGCTAATGACTTCCCTTTGATGATACAGAGCCACCACTTTCTACCTTGGTTTAAAATTACAGCAGCAGCTTGTCAGTGCTGGGGAAGGATGGGAGCTATCAGCTTCAGAAATAAATAACCATTTCCCCCTGGAAAGGAGCATCTAGGCTCATTTATAGTGCTTCAAAGTTAAAGACTAAGCACATTCCATGAGCACAGCCAGTGAGGAAGCCAAGGCTGGTTTCCCTCTGGGAGGAGGCACAGGGGTAGAATAGCAGAAGCCTTGACCCTCGACAAGCCTGTGGGTACCCATGGAGAGAAAAGGGATGTTGGCAGCAGTCAGTGAAGTGCCTCTAGGGGAGGAGGAGGAAAAGAAACGCCTAAGAGCAGAGCAAGCACATGACAGGCCATCAGGAGCTCAGAAGGGCTGGGCTGGCAGGGACCTCTGAGGGTGGTCCAGCACAACCCCTGCTCACAGCAAGGTCACCTTAGGGAAGGACCAGAAGGAAGTGAGCAGTAGGAACAAGGACACTACAGCTGGAGGAGCCTGTGTGAGTAGGCAGAGGGTGGCAAGCAGTCAGAATGGAGTGGCTGATGCTCTGCAGCCTGGAGAACCCCTCAGTGAATGCTGCTTTCAAGGGAGATGCTGGGTGTGTGCAGAATGAAATCCTTGAGGCTATTCATCATGTTCTACTCCCTCATCTCTCTGCCATTCATCTTTTTCTCCAGGAAAAAGGACAAACAACCTGGGCTGGGCAAAGCCCTTGGAGCCTCCTACCTGTCAGCATGCCTGTGCCTCTGGGAACAGAAACCAGCAGTGGAGAGGCTGGTGCCTGAGGAAGCCTTGCACAGCTCAGGGCTGGGAGGCTGCTGTGGTAATTTTCAATTTTACTCCAGGAATGAGGCAGAGCAAGACTTCTCCAGCTGTTCAAAGGTGCCTTTGCAGTGTGAAAGCCTCCTGACAAAACATCACCATCCAGGGATGTTTTTGTCAGGATGAAATAGGTGTTTGCAAGGTGAGGTTTGAGGATTTGCTCAACCTTGGTTTTTATTCTTTCCACTGCACAGCACCAGAGGTTATGAGGAGCATCCTGTGAAATATTAGTTTGGGGACTCCTGTGCTAATGAATTTCTTCATGCTGGCAATACTGCACTGACAGAGGTAAAACTACTTCAGCAGCTGAGGTCTTCTACTCCATAAAGCTGCAGTGTAGGAGCAGATATGATTATAATCTAAAATTGTGAAGCAGTTAGGGAACTTCTTTATTTGTGACCAAATTAATATTTAAAGCTCATTGAAGAGAAGAGCATGAGATCATGGCTAAAGCAAAAGATCAAAGCTTAAACCACAGTTCTCAGCAACCTGGCTCCTTGCCCTGGCACAAAGGGGCTGTGCTAAATGAAGCACATGAAGAAATCAGTTGACCTCACCTGCACTCTGAATAGAAACCTGGGAGGACCTGGGAATAAATCAATATCCTGAGGCCACAGCTGGAGTCCTGGGGCCAGTCCTAGGCTCCCCAGTCCCAGAGAGACAAAGAACTGCTGGAGAGAGTCCAGCGGAGGCTAGGAAGATGCTAAGGGCACTGCAACATCTCTGGCAGGAGGAAAGGCTGAGAGCCCTGGGGCTGCTGAGCCTGGAGAAGAGCAGCCCCACAGGAGAGCTGCTCAATGCCCAGCAAGAGCTCAAGGACAGAAGGCAAGAGGCTGGGGCCAGACTCTGCTCAGTGGTGCCCAGGGACAGCCCAAGGGGCACTGGGCACACACTGGAAGCCAGGAGGTTGCAGCTGAGCAGGAGGAGAAGCTTGTTTGGTGTGGGGGTGTTGGAGCCCTGGCCCAGGCTGCCCAGAGAGACTGTGGAGTCTCCTTGTGGGGAGAGATTGCCAAGGCAGCTGGAGGTGACCCTGGGCAAGCTGCTGTGGGTGCCCCTGCTGGAGCAGGGGGTTGGACTGGATGATCCCCAGAGGTCCCTTCCAACCCCTGCCACACTGGATTCTGTGATTCTCTGATTTATGTAGTGATCTACTCCTTCCTTCTATTCCCCTTTTTCCCAGTGAGGAGAACAAGCTCTTCAGGACAATTTTGTAGTGCTTTTATATGTAAAATACTATCTTACTGGAGCAGACTGGTTCAGTCAGACACTTTGATACCAGCATTCTGAAAGCCACCAGAGAAGTCTGGTAGATGTGGCCCTTAGGGGGATGGTTTAGGGATAGCAGTAGTGCAGGGCTATCAGTTGGACTTGAAGGTCCTTTCCAAGCATGATGACGTTTCTGTGTTTCTGAGTGGCAGGAGCAACTGGAGTCATATTATTCAAGATGATGTTTCCATGGCAGTGCTGTAGGACTGCCTCTGCAGGACACAGCCTAACCTAAAGAGAAGTTTTCTTCTGAAAAGAGACCTCAGGGTTAAATACTTTCAAAATGTTAAACCCCTGCCTGTGGCATCTCCTGCATGCAGAGCCCAGGCTGCAGCAGGTGATGCCTGGGAGCAGGTGGAGGGAGATGGGAATATTTATGGGCAAAATATTTTGGTGTGCTAAGTACCTCCCATTCACTGGGAAAAGAAAACAATGTCTTTCCTCTGAAGTGTTGCAAACAGAAAGGGGTTTTTAGATAGATCTCAACCAGCCCTGCTATTGTGTAATGCAACTCTTGTGTTAATTACCATTATTTTTGCCAAGGATCTATTTTGCATAACAAAGCAGATCTGCCAACGACTCAGGCAATTTTCCAGTTTCCCCTTAGAGATGATAGAAGGGGAAATAATATCAATATATTAAATGCAAAGAGAGGGTGATTAAAATTTCAGTCTAAGTAAAAATAACAAAAAAGACCCCAAACCCTAAAGACAACAAAACGAGTAATCTGCTGGGAACAATGGAGTCACTGCCTCACTGTTTGATACTTCAGCCTTTAGTATTACAAAGGCTTAGAAGAGAGTAACAGAAAGAAATAACTATTTGTTTTGTCTCCCCCTAATGTCTTCAGCACTGTTGGCCCTGAGGCAGGTTGGAACATCACAGGCTTAGGAACATGCTTTTTTTTTTTCCCTCTCCAGCTCCCCAAGTGCCTTTTTATCCATGCAAATCTGGGCACTCACATTCAGCTTCTCACCTCTCTCCTGAGATCTTTGCTTAATTTTCCCTTTCCCTTCCCCTCCCCTTTTCAAAGAGCCCATTAACCTGGAGGGATGAACGATCAGAAACATCACATGGAAATGCATACAGCACTTGAACAAGCATGCTAAAACAACTGCAGCCAAGGAACAGACTCTGGATGTGCCTCTCCTTCAGCAGTGTTCCAGATTTACCCACAGGGCCAAGCTGTTCTGCTTGCCGAAAGTCCTCAGCTTTTATCTGAAGAGCTGGGACAAGAGATCGGTGATAAGCTGGTAGATACTGCAGGGTTGCACCAAGGAGCTGTGCTGTATGGGTTTCATTGTCCTAGAGAGTTCTCTTGCCTGACACAAAAGACCTTGTACCATTTATTATCCTTGTTACTGCTCCAGAAATTATAATATTCCAGAGTACAGAGCCAGTAATTGAAGTCACAGAGTGTTCATTTTGTGGTTCCTCTAAGGAAACTCTCAGAACCTTTCTGGGGAAGATTTGCTCCTGTAAAGGAGCAGTGATTGTTCTAGGAGTTGTTCTTTAAAGAGCAACAGATCTCTGAGGTACAGAGGAGAAAGGGAGAGAAAATCAGAGAATCATTCTGGCTGGGAGAGACCTTTCAGATCATCCAGTCCAACTGTTACCCAGCTCTGCCAGGTCACCACTGAACCATGCCTCTCAGCTCCACATCTTCCAGGGATGGTGACTCCACCACTGCCCTGGGCAGCCTGGGCCAGGCCTTCACAACCCTTGCCAGGAAGAAATTGATCCTCATGGCCAAACTAAACCTCCCCTGGCACAACCTGAGGCTGTTTCCTCTTCTCCTATCACTTGTTCTTTAGGAGAAGAGCCCAAGCCCCACCTGGCTCCAGCCTCCTCCCAGGGAGTTGCAGAGAGTGAGAAGGTCTCCCCTGAGCCTCCTCTTCTCCAGGCTAACCAAGCCCAGCTCCTTCAGCTGCTCTCCCTAGGACTTGGGGACATTCAGCTCCTGCTAAAGACAACCCCTTTAAAAATTAGAAAGTTCTATTGAAGTGTTGAGGGATGAACATGTGAACCATGGCTCCAGGAAACAAGGACACTGTCTGAACTGTCCCTTTGTAATCACAGGTGTTCTGCTGGATGTTCTAAATGGAAGAAGAAGGACACCACCACACATACTTCTTCAGATCTGGATGAATCTCATGGTTGCACCCCTCTGCTTTTCCCCCTCTACATCCCCAGTTGGCAGCTCCTCCCTTCTCCCCATGGTGATCTCCACTCCTCACCATCACTGCTCACTGGATGCAAGGTGGAAATCCAAAAGGGTGTCTGACTACACTTGGAACTCCCCCACAAGTGGAGGTTATTTGAATGATTCCCACTCACCCCTGCTCTTACTGGTGATATGCTGGTACAGCTGGGTGAAGAGCTGATAGAAGAACTCAAAGCACCACCCACCCACCATGCTCTACACTGTGGTAGATGTTCAGTCCTGCAGCTCTTGGAATGAGCTCTGAGGCACTCAAGAAGGTTGTGAGATGAAGCAGTTGAGAAATCACAGCAAGAGCAGCATTTCCATGGCTGTTTGCCTCCAAGGATGCTCTGATTTGGCTAATTGCCTCCAAGAGGGCTTCGAATTGCTGTTTGCAACAAACATCAGTCTCATTTGGTTTCTCTGGTGAGTTTGCAGCTGTGTTTAAGTGCAGTGATGTTTGGGGCTCCTTGAGATCTTCTCCTGATGTTCATTCCCTCAGCTCCCTGTGTGAGATGGTTTGGTCTTGGTAGGTTGGATTCAGTACCTTGCACTAGAAGAAGACTCAGGCATAGTGGCCTTTGACATAACCACATCTGGTGGGGGGAAACCCAAAACCCTGAGTTAATCTATTCTGAAAATCTGAGGAGTTGCATTAATCAAACAGAAAACTGAAGAATAATTTGGATTACATTCTATCATCAATGTCTTCTTCTAAGAGCTAAGAGAGAAGCATAGTTCTAGGATGGCTCCAAGAGATGTCCAAAGCTGTGCCACCAACATGAAAGATACTTGGCTGATTAATTACTTTGATTTTACTTACAAAAAACCCCCAACAAACTAACTGAATCCAGTCCAGTGATATTAACAAACCACTGATGAACCTGCTCACTGAAGAGCAGTGACTCCTGAGCAATGAGACCCACTTGGTTGCTCAAGCCTGTTGGTTGCTCTTCTTCTCCCCCTCTACAGTGCCCTGGGAAGGCCACAGCTGAAGCCCTGGAGCTAGTTTTGGGCTCCCCAGTTCCAGGGAGTCAAAGAACCACTGGAGAGAGTCCAGCAGAGGCTAGGAAGATGCTGAGGGCACTGGAGCATCTCTCGCAGGAGGAAAGGCTGAGAAGCCCAGGGGCTGCTGAGCCTGGAGAAGAGCAGCCCCACAGGGGAGCTGCTCAATGCCCAGCAAGAGCTCAAGGACAGAAGGCAAGAGGCTGGGGCCAGACTCTGCTCAGTGGTGCCCAGGGACAGGTCAAGGGGCATTGGGCACACATTGGAAGCCAGGAGGTTCTAGCTGAGCAGGAGGAGAAGCTTGTTTGGTGTGAGGGTGTTGGAGCCCTGGCCCAGGCTGCCCAGAGAGGCTGTGGAGTCTCCTCCTGGGGAGAGATTCCCAAAGCAGCTGGAGGTGACCCTGGGCAAGCTGCTGTGGGTGCCCTGCTGGAGCAGGGGGTTAGACTGGGTGATCCCCAGAGGTCCCTTCCAACCCCCAACTTGCTGGAATCTATGATTCTGTGGGTGGGATATGACGAAATCAAAGTATTAACAGATGCTAACACATACATAGTTACTGAGTTTTTTTCCCTTTGTTCCTTCTGTTCAGGGATTTCAAAGTAAATCTCACTTTCAGTAACCACCTTGTGGTTTTTTTCCATCTCTTTAATGACACTGTAATTACTGCTTCATATAGCACATGTTAGCAATTTCCAAATCAAATATGTAACTATTTGGTTGCCCCAGGCCAGCCACCAGGAACAGGATCTTCTGGCCACTATTCTACATTAAACAGACCCTGTGTTCCCTAAGCACAGAGAGGAGAAACAGCCTCAAGTTGCACCAGGGGAGGTCCAGATTGGAGATGAGGAACAATTTCTCCATGCCAAGTGTTGTCAAGGCCTGGCCCAGGCTGCCCAGGGCAGTGGTGGATTCACCATCCCTGGAGGGGTTTCAAAGCCCTGGAGATGTGGTGCTGAGGGCCATGGTTTAGTGGTGCCCTGGCAGTGGTGGGCTGCAGCTGGCTTCCATGATCTTAGAAGTCTTTCCAATCTAAATGGTTCTGTGAAGGTAACTGAGAAGCTGATGTGGGAGGAGAGGGAGAGCAGGTGGCAGCATGCAGCCCAGGGAGGAGAGGGATGCTCTGCTTGCCCAAACCACCATGCTTCAGGGGGGGAGATGGTGAAATCCTCTTACTGGCTCCAGCTGGAGAGGAGAGGATCAGAAGCTTCCTCTTCTGAAGACCCAATTTAGAAAACCAAAGCCTCCTGAATTAAACCTGAGTATGAAGGTACTGCAGATGCTACCATGGGGAAGAGAGCAGCATCTTCATTTCCCCTGCAGAGAGTGCAGCCTTCCAGCCTTGCCAGGTGTCTCAGGTCTGGTCACCTCTGCATTTGCTCTCCTACAATCTTTTGATATGCAATGGCTACAAAAAAGCATTTTTACACCTTTATAAAAGCTCTACCATCCAAGATGAAGTATTACTCTTTTTTGTTGTTGTTGTTCAAATGGAGATTTTCCAAGCAAGAACCATTTAATCCATAGCCCTTAAAGCCTGCTTTCACATTTCTTACAATTCAATATTCCAGCAGGAATCTCTGACTTTCACTTTGCAGTTATTCAGCCCTTTCCAGAAATATCCCTAAATTAGCACCCAGTTCCTTCTTGAAGATATACATTTGATTTTGCTCTTTCCAAGGGGTGGCTTTTGCTGCTTTGCAAATATCAGCTATTGTCATCATCCTCTTTTACCCTCTCTTCAGCTATAAAATCAAAATTACACTGTAGAGGATTCAAAAAAAAAACAAACCAAAACCCAAACCCCCCAGATATTATATGAGAAGAAACTGCTTTAATAAATCCATCCCATAATTGTTCATTCCTGGTACTTCCCCCATAACTATGTCTCCAGCACAGCTCATAAGTCTGAAGATATTTCTTTTGCAAGTTCCCAGCTCATAAAAACAAGGCAAGATGAACCACCCCATCAATTCCCAGGGAGGAATCACAGCTTCCTGCACTGGAGGGGAGATTTAAAGAGCTAATGGACAATGCTTCTCTTTCATTTAATTAAACCACCTATGCATGGCAGATAAGGTCTGCCATGGATCAGGAGAAGACACAGCAATCTGAAGCAGTGCCCAGACACAGTAAAACCCTTAGCAGTGGATTGTCCTCTCTGTCAGCCCTTCAGCTCTATTGACAGGGTTGGGGTTTTTGGTCTCCTACTGGGCTTCACTATGAATGGGAACTGCCCTTGGGCACTGGGGGGAGAAGAGAGTCTCAGCAGGAGGAGCCCAGAAAACAGATCTGTTGGTTTCAAGACTGATTCTTTTGCAAACTGAATCTTCCATAAATACCTGGAGATGCTGCCCCTGGGCTGAGTGGGAAAAAGGTCCCAACTCCATTGAGTATTTGGGGTGTGTACAGGTTCACTTAGGTGGTGAGCAGTAAAAGAGGCTGGATTGAGAGGGCTGTGTCCTCTACTCTTCCCTAGGGAGGCCACAGCTCGAGCCCTGGAGCTAGTTTTGGGCTCCCCAGTTCCAGGGAGACAAAGAACCACTGGAGAGACTCCAGCAGAGGCTAGGAAGATGCTGAGGGCACCGGAGCATCTCTGGCAGGAGGAAAGGCTGAGAGCCCTGGGGCTGCTTAGCCTGGAGAAGAGCAGCCCCACAGGGGAGCTGCTCAATGCCCAGCAAGAGTTCAAGGACTGAAGGCAAGAGGCTGTGGCCAGACTCTGCTCAGTGGTGCCCAGGGACAGGCCAAGGGCCACTGGGCACACATTGGAAGCCAGGAGGTTGCAGCTGAGCAGGAGGAGAAGCTTGTTTGGTGTGAGGGTGTTGGAGCCCTGACTCAGGCTGCCCAGAGAGGCTGTGGAGTCTCCTTGTGTGGAGAGATTGACAAGGCAGCTGGAGGTGACCCTGGGCAAGCTGCTGTGGGTGCCCCTGCTGGAGCAGGGGTTGGGCTGGCTGATCCCCAGAGGTCCCTTCCCACCCCAACTATGCTGGGATTCTGCTGAATTATTTCCAGAAAACTGCTGCATATTTCCCAGTCCAACCTGTGGCTGCTTCTGAGGCAAAGACAACTCCTTAGACCAAATACTCAGTTTCTCTGAGAGCCTCCACTTGTCAAAATGCTTCAAGTTTGTGTGTTTCACTCTTTCATCTAGTTTTCCTAATAAGATCTTTCTTCCCCTTCCTGTTTATGAGGTTTTATTAATGGACTGGTTGTTGGAGGTAGAATCTTTCTGCCTGTCTCTAATTTAGTCAGCTTTATGAAATACTCCAGCATGCCAAGAGGTCATGCATCAGCTTTTACTAAAGCAGAGCTAGCTACAAAGGATATAAATCACAGTCTGGATAATGATGCCATCTCTCAAGGCTGTCATTAATTTAAAAGCAGGCCTATATACATGCTCCCTTCCCAATTTCTTCAGAGCAGACCATGACTGGAAGCAAAGTAGCACCAGCTGTAGGTGCCATGCATGGAATCAGGAAATAAAAGACAAAAGCAATGCTCTGTGCTCTCAGCTTGTCCAGCATTACATATGGAAATGCAGGATGAAGTGTACAGCTTGTTTTATTGCAAGTGTTCCATCAAAGTCCTCCAAAGTTGCCTGCTCTCCCTGCTCATAACTCCAACTCCATTTCTACTTGTGCCTGGCCCAGTTTCCCTCCTACAACTGGTGCTGCTTCAAAGGAAAATAAACCAGTGTGGGAAGAAGCTGACACAGAGAAATGAAGAGCAAAGCATTTAAAACAAACCTCCCCCACCCCTCCAAAAAAAAAAGGAGATGCTCTGCATTAATGCCATTTTATGTTTCATTGTTGCAATTAGCCATCTCCTGCTGGGAAAGAGGCATATAGGGAATGTTCCTTGCATTTTCCTCCTCATTTGATTTCCCTTTGTTTTGCTTTAGAGGTTAGCTTTTCTATCAGCAGTTCTTTATGCTTCATCCTGGGACATCTTCAGTGCCAAAGGTCAGATGAGAATTGAAAATGCATTTTTTAGGTAGTTAGCAGGAGTAGAATCACAGAACCCTAGAGTGATCAGAGTTGGAAGGGACCTTCAAGATCATCTAGTTCCAACCCCCTGCCTGCCAGGGACACCTCCCACTAGAGCAGGTTGCTCACAGCCCCATCCAGCCTGGCCTTAAAAGCTTCCAGGGCTGGAACTTCCACAGTCTCTTCCCACCCAAAGCAACCTATGGTTCTGTATTTTCCAATATAGCCATAATACATAGCACTGAAGAACAAAAGTGTGTTGCTGCTTATCTGCTCCATCCCTTCCTCCATCCCTCCCTCCCTCCTCCACTGGTCCATGACTTGGTACCTCTCTGAAATTACTTGTTTAGAAAATTGTGAGAAACCGAGAATGTAGCCAGAAAATCAGCCCTTGAGAGCATCAGATGTGGAGAATCCAGGGAAGGATTGGAGCTAGTCTGAAGCCTCTGGGTGTGCAGAAGGCAGAAGTGATTAGACCATCACAGGACTGCTGGGCAAGCAAACAAACTGCCCAGCCCCATTCTCCTGCCCTGTCTAAGCCTCTCCCTTCCCATTCTTTAGCACCATGGAAAATGTTAGCACATGGAATTGCAAAGTTATGGGGAAAGGAGGCAAACCCAGAGAGAGAAGCAGGGGGAAGCAAAGAGGCAAAGACTGTACCTGGAATAATCAGATGTGGAGAGCAATTGCAGCACTGCTGCTCACAGCACAGCTCCATGGCTTTTACTGCAGAGGGTGGGAAATCTACACCAGGTTTGCCAAGAGGTTTCTGAAGAGCCCCCAGTGACATTTCACACTCCTACAGGTGCTGCTGCCTAATTACTCCAATAAGACCTAGAGCTTAATGAGGGTTTCAAGAAGCTCCACTCTAATTGCAATGGTTTGGGGTTTTTTGAAGTATGTAGTGTTGACATTTACAGCTGGTTGGATTTAGGGCACAGAAGTTTTTGTGCCTGTTGGATAAAGTTCAACATAGTTGCAGAATGACCTCCCAAAGGATCCCAACTTGTGAACAGGTCCAAATCCTTTTCTTATCATCTATAAATAGTGGTAGCACAGTTTTGTTGCCAGTGCAGACTGCTGCCACCTGTGAGGGTAGGCTGATCTACCAAACACCTCTCCACATTCAACCTCCACTCAATCATGCCACAGCTGGACCCAGACTATGAATATGTACAATGAGGAGCTTGCATATAGACATCCAGAGACATGTCCTTGTGCACCCTAATATAGACATCAGTGACAGGCAGGCTCAACAGACAGGCTCTAAAAGATCATTCTGGTTGGAAAAGACCTCACCAAGTCCAACCATCATCCTGCTACCACTAAACCATGTCCCTCAGTACCACATCCACCTGCTTACTCCTGGCAGTCACCTGCTATTAGAAATAGTTATAGACATTTCCTTTACAGATAAATGTGGGTGAAACCATCCCCCAGTGTTATTTCTCTCCACTAATGCCTCTGAGGCTGGATCTGTGTGTTGCTGAGCATCAGAAGAGCAATTTCAGAGCATGAAATGTGTCTGATTTGACCCTCTCGAGTCTGCCAGGGTCCTCACTCCTCACATGGAAAGGAATACTTGCCTCTGCTCAGCAACAGTGGTGCCAATTTCCTGTAAGTTTAAAAGGAACTGAGTTTTAAAAGGCCAATCACTGTTTACTTTTGTGATCTTGGTCTACAGCTGGTAGAAATTAATTATTTCTCTGTTGTATTGCTATATATTTATATAATACCCCAAGTCCTCTGCTTACTCCAGTGCAAGAGACTGATTTAGGATGAACTATAAGGGAACTGAGAAAGGTCACAATGTCCACAACAAGGAGCACCTTGAGCTGGGAGTGTAGGAACCTCCAGGAGAAAACCTCCCTCGTTTGGATGGGGAAGAAAGGAAAATTGTGGGTATTCTTGCTGTCACATTGCCTTGTCCTATCAGTGTTTCCATAGGAGAAACTTCTGCCAGCTGCTTTATTTTTACCTCATCTCCAACCTCTCTAAATCTGCAGGAAAAAAATGGGAAGCAGAACCAGGGGGTGGAAAGCAGGAGATGGGAGGGAGGAAGGAATTAGTGCAGCTCCATCCTCCTGCTTCAGTGGAGCTGTGTCAGCACAGAGGCATCTGGTGCAGAGCAACCTCCAGTGTCTGCAGGCAGAAGGAAGTTGCCAAGTTGGTAAAACTTTGGAGCACCAAAATGTCTCAGCTTTGCATGGTGGTCACTGCACTTTTGCTTGGCAAACCTCACCTCGCTGTGGTTTCTAACTGACTCTGACCCCATCATCTTGTGGTAACAGAAAACATTTCCACCTGGAGCCCTTTTGGGGTCACAAGTGAGTTTTGCCTGGTTGATAGGCAGGTGAACATGATGATCTCCACTCCTCCAGGACACACAGGAACTAGAACAAGGATGCAGAAGGAAACCCAGAACAGAAGCCAGGCTAAAGCTCACTCCCAGTTTGCAGGACCCCATTCTAACCCCACCTCCTTTTTAAACAAATCATGTGTTTGTGAACCTTGCACTTACTGTTTCTTTAATAATTTCCAAAGGTGAAGGGGTTTATTTGTTGTTTTTTATAGCTGGAAATACTTTTATTACACTCCTATAATTGTCTGTCCTGCTACTGGAAGGACATTGCCAGCACCTATAATTACACTTGACCTGCAATGTAGCCAGAGAAGCAGTTTAGAAGTCATTTGGAATTTCATTATTGTCACTCAGGAATGTGTAATTCTCAAGGTCTTTGCTGTTCAACCAACCAAAGTCATGGCACACCCAAAGCACCCAGAACTGCTCCTGTCCTGCACTTCCCACCATGCACTTCATGAGAAGTATTTCTCCCTTTGTTTTTTTTTTTACCCTGATAAATTATTGTCAAGTCTAAAGGAGTTGCCCTAAAAAGTCATTTTTAATTGCTAGCTGTTTATGTTCGGAGCATTTGCTCTTTTCCCCTGTAAATAGCTGCAGAACACAAGCAGTACAGGTGAGGAAGGGGCAGCACTGGCAGTGGCTTGCCCAAGACATGTCTCATCTCCAGCTTCCTCAAGGAGCTTGCACAGCTGGTGCTGCTCTGGCAGCTCAGGCTCCTGACTGATGAAATTGGTCCAACCTCTCTCTAAAAGAGAGGGATTTGGCATCAATAAACATTTCAAACACTGGACTATGAAGGCAATTCTTCATGCCAGAGCTGAGGGGAACAGCAGCTCCACATCTCATAGAATTGGTTTGGACCTGCAAGATCATGGAGTCCAGCCCTCACCCAGCACTGCCAGGGCACCACTAACCCATGGCCTCAGCACCACAGCTCCAGGGCTTGGAAACCCCTCCAGGGATGGTGACTTCACCACTGCCCTGGGCAGCCTGGGCCAGGCCTTAACAGCCCTTGCCAGGAAGAAATTGTTCCTCCATAGCCACCCTAGTATTAGCCAGGCTCAAAGCAAGATTCTGACCATGGTCCTTTATGCAGAGACAGAGCAGATGTGCTGCTTGTGGCCACATGCTGAAGGGACAGAGCTGAGCCACTCCACAGCACCTGATGTGTCCTCTTGCTTTATTCTCCTCAGTTTATTTGTAATGGAAATGGTTTCCATAGATGGATCATTGATTACACAGAATTCCTGACATGATCTGGTTTAATTGCCTTAACTGAGACCTTGTGAGGAAGAACTTACTAAAAGTAGAAAAAGAATAAGAAGGAGGAGAAGGAGAAGGAGGAGGAGAAGGAGGAGGAGGAGAAGGAGGAGGAGAAGAAGGAGGAGAAGAAGGAGAAGAAGGAGAAGAAAGAAAGAAAGAGGAGAAGATGGAGAACACCAGGCCAAAAGGTTTGACCCTATAACACTTGTACAGTGTTTTCTCCTTAATCTTGGTTGGGGTTTTCAATCTATTGGGAGTTCACTTGAGGGCAATCAGTGCTTTTGCAACTTCTCAGCAAGACTTGGCAGAACATACAGATGAAAAGCCTTTCTGCAAGACAAACCCAGCACATTCCAGAGCCACCCTGATGCCTCAAGGGGAGATTTTGGTTCATCCTCTTTCAAACCTAGGTGCTGCAAAGCTGCCACTCTGAGCAGGAGTGGCAGAGGTTGGTGTCCAACACACTCCAAGGCTATCTCACTCTGTTAGCAACACTCCAGGCAAAAAACCCCAGATCAAATCTAAACATTTAAAGATGGGACACATCTGTTTTCCTCTCCTCCTCCTGCCAACTGGCAGCCTAACACCACAGGAAACCCAATGAAAAACAAAGGCCAGCTCCATCCCAGTAATCCCAGTGACCACACTGACAGGCAGCAGAAAGCTCAATCAAAGATGATCTGCTTCCTCAGGGTGAAGAGTTCCAGAGTCACACCCAGCGTGGAAAGGATGGTGCTGAGTAACAAAACAATGGCTACCTCAGGGTCCCCAGCCCAATTAATGGAATCAACAGGAGGGGGAAGAGGGCTTCAGAGAGGGAATAATGGAGCCTGTGGTCAGGGCAGACAGAAGAACCTGGGCTTAAACATAACCAAATCTGATGTCTTTAACACAATACTGCTACAGTTTGTTAGGGGTGGAGAGCTCAAATGAAATTGCATTTGGGGGAAAGTAACTGTGGTCAAAAGCTGCTGCAAGGCCTGCAGCAGCTGCTGGCTCTCTCTTGAGTGACTGTTCCTGCTGAGCTCAGTGGGAGCAGCATGTTCAAGAGATGTGAGATCTTCAGATGATTCATGTTCAATAAATACCAGATGTGTAAAAAGGAGGAGGCTGGGCAGCCTTGAGAACTTCTTGCCTTACATGATGCAACCACACATCCTGTTCTCCTGCAGATGACCACAAACACAGCTCCATCAACATGGCTAGACATGATGCCATGGAGCCAGGATCTTCTCTCTGCTAGTGGCCAGCACAATGCTAAAGCATTAAGGGAGGGGGCAGGATGCGGTCAGAGCTGAGAAACATCTCATAAGGCTTCTTACCACCCTCACCAGGAGGTACTGACCATCAAACTCCTTCACACTTTCATGTCAAACACTTCTGATTATAATCAGCAGTTGAGATGTGGAAGACTGTGGAGGTCATCTGCACTTTAATTAAGAAGGAATAGATAGGACAAGAGGAAACAGCCTCAGGTTGTACCAAGGGAGGTTTAGACTGAACATCAGGAACAATTTCTTCATGGCAAAGGTTGTCCAGGCCTGGCCCAGGCTGCCCAGGGCACCAGCTCCACACAGCACTCCCAGCTGATTCTTCCTGCCCTTCTTGAGAGCTCTCTCCTGTTCCTAGGGTGAGACCTTACCAGACCAATGTGTTAGAGAGGACAAGAGATGCTGTGCCCAGCAGGAAGCCTCTGGACCCCTCTTGCCTTGGCAGAGGAGGGGATGAAGAACCTCATTAACCTAATGAATGCCAAGCTCAGCAGTCAATACTCTCCATTGTTGCAACTGGCATCAGAATATTTTGATCTTTAACCCAGGTTAAACAAATTTGGTTGTTTTGTCTTGTGGTTGGTTGGGTGGGTTTGGATTGCTTTGGGGTTTATTTTTTTGCTTTGCCCTTTATTTTTCCCTCCCTATTTCTGCTGCTGGGGTTGCTAGATAATGGGAGAAGCTGCTGCCAGTCCCTGTGGGCTGTGCTGAACACAGCATTTGCAAGACTCTCACAGGTCACAAGACAACTGATTCGACCTAATTCAGCTGTAAAAGAACTAACAGACCTAGGACCAGAGAGCAAAGGATCATTTTGTGTCCATTATCCTTTTGCCTGCAGGTTCCAGGAGATGGAAATTTCAGGCTTATAATGGAAATGTAGTTGCAGCCATGACTGCAAAGCACCTCCAACCCTGCAGAATGAGGAGGTTCAGATGAGCACAGACCTGTTCTCCCTCAGATAAAATACTCCTGATTTACATCCTTGTAAAGGAGATCACCTGCTAATGCAAACCTTTCCTATGATTTAGGCCTTCTAAGGAAGGGGAAAAGCCATTCATACAAGTTTAAGAGGGAGAGAGACACCCTGCAGCTCATCTGAATGCTGAGAGAGGTACAAATGTGGGAGGAATTTAATGAATGGATAAAAAATACAAATCCTGGAGAAAACATTCTGATCAGTCATTAATGACACATCTATCACAGAAATGAACCCCAGCATGGGGAGGGCTGGAAGGGACCTCTGGGGATCAGCCAGTCCAACCTCCCTGCTCCAGCAGGGGCACCCACAGCAGCTTGCCCAGGGTCACCTCCAGCTGCCTTGGCAATCTCTCCACACAAGGAGACTCCATAGCCTCTCTGGGCAGCCTGAGCCAGGGCTCCAACACCCTCACACCAAACAAGCTTCTCCTCCTGCTCAGCTGCAACCTCCTGGCTTCCCGTGTGTGCCCAGTGCCCCTTGGGCTGTCCCTGGGCACCACTGAGCAGAGTCTGGCCCCAGCCTCTTGCCTAATGTCCTTCCTCCCCAGGACTGTGGACACAGCCTGTGGTAAGGGCAAGTCCAAGGATGCTGTTGCCTGCAGCTGGTGGTTCATTCATCTGGAGGAGGTCCACTGTCACTGACCAAATCTCACTCCACCACCTCCTGCTCCAGAAGAGTTCTTTTAAGTCTTTCTGCTGTAGTGCTGAGCAGGGACAAGGAGAGATCAGTGGTGGGCACTAGCAAGTTCATTTGATCAAGGAAACCGAGATCTGTCTCGAGCTCTAGGAGTTTAAGAGAGTAATGGATTGTCAGTTTTAGCTGGAAAGTGGTTATTAGATGATTTTAGAAGCCTTTTGCATATTTATTTTGTCCCACTTTAAATAAATTTAGGCAAGATTTATCTGGTGAGCTCCAAATGCAAGTCCCTTTTGGCCTGATTGGGGAAACAAATTAGACTTTGCAAACATTGCCAAGACTAAATCAATACATTAATATTTAGGGGACATTAAAGGAGGTTTATTAAACAGGAAAAAAAGGGCCTTGAGTACTGCTTGGGAAATATTAACCATGTTTAAATAAAACATATAAGTTGCTGTTTCTGACTGCATCCTTAAATGGCATTTACATAGATAACTGAATTATTCACCTGCACCTCGTGTCAAGTGCAGATTCTGGGGTGGAAATGAGCAGATGCAGGGAGGGCAGGGCAGAAGCAGCTGCCATGTCCTGGGACAAGCCCCAGACATGCTCAGCATGGGCTGGGTGGAAATAAAAATGAAGGTTCAGTTAAGCTGTCAAGGGAAATTAAGATTTAAGATGTCAAGTAACTCATGTAAGAAAGTTTTTGTCTCATTGATTCCCTGGTGTTGATGATGATGAAGAGCAGGCACTAAGGGAACCAGGAATGGTGGTCCTGGGGGATGGGGAAGGCAGAGGGTGCCATGGGGGTAGCAGAGACCATGGGGAGCTGGAGACAGGAGGTGGCAAAGGGGATGAGAGCTGTTATTTACACCTCAAAGCCTAAACCAGGACCTGCTTGAGCTGTGCATCCATGACAGGCCACGGAAAAACAACCCTGGATCCAGACTGTGTCAGCATATCCTGGTGCTGTTGTCACCATGAGCATTGCCAGGCTCCTTGTTGTTGTTCAAGGAGACAAACAGAGCTGTCAGATCCTCATCCCAGGTGAGGAAGACCACTGTCACAAACCTTGCTCACCAGCGTCACGCTCAGCACTGTCCCACCAGCCCACATGGAAACTGCCACCCCAAACCCTGACCACTCTCCCTGGGGAGCCCATCCACACCACCATGGGGACCAGCACCTTTCCCTCACCCTACATGACAGTTCACACCTGGCCAGGCTAGATTTGCCTGCTCTTATAGAAGAGCTCTCCCTCAGCTGCTCAGAGCCACCTTGGGCTGGGACTTCTCCCTGCCCTGCGGTGAAACTCATTCTCAAGGACTTTGGTCAACATCTCTTCATGGTTTTGCAAACTGACAGGGAAAGAAGGCTTGGAGGATGCAATTTAATCCTTGGTAGAATAAAAGTCAGGCCAGGAATGGCAGAAATCACAACCTTCTGCTGGAAAAAATTCCAAGCAACTCAGCCTAGAAAGAAGAGGGATTTCATCTTGTGACTTCACTGTGGTGAGCATCTGACATCCAAACCACCTGCAGCTCACGACTCTGCAGCTCAAGCATCTGGCTCTGAGATGGATTGAGCTGATTACAGACTCCCACCTTCTCAACTTTTAATTAATTACTTCATAATTATCACTTCTCCTTGATAAGGTCACTGAAATAAAGGTAACTGGATTATCTTTCACCTGCTGCTCCTTCCCCTGATGTAAATGTGAGCTAGAGGCACATTAACTATCCTGATTAATTTTCTTGGTGCAGAAAGCTGAGGTCAGTATGTAATCATGAGATCATTTTGGTTGGAGAAGCCTTCTGAGATCATGGAGTCCAACATCCACCCAGCACTGCCATGCTCACCACTGAACCATGGCCCCAAGCAGCACAGCTTCATGGTTTTTGAATGTTTCTGGGGATGCTGCTCCTCAGTACAAGGCAGAGATGCAGCTCCTGGAGCGAGCCCAATGGTTAGGAGCTGGAGCATCTCCCTTCTGAGGAAAGGCTGAGGGAGCTGGGCTTGTTCAGCCTGGAGAAGAGGAGGCTGAGAGTGGACCTTATCAGTGGATGGAACTATCTGAAGGGAGAGTGGAAAGAGGATGGAGCCAGATTCTTCTTGATGATGCCAAGCAATAGGACACAAAGCAACTGGCACAGACTGGAACACAGGAGGTTCCACCCAAACGTGAGGAGAAGCTTGTTTGGTGTGAGGGTGTTGGAGCCCTGGCCCAGGCTGCCCAGAGAGGCTGTGGAGTCTCCTTGTGTGGAGAGATTGCCAAGGCAGCTGGAGGTGACCCTGGGCAAGCTGCTGTGGGTGCCCCTGCTGGAGCAGGGGGTTGGACTGGATGATCCCCAGAGCTCCCTTCCAACCTTAACTACTCTGTGATTCTCTAATCTCACAACTTCTTCATTCCAGCTTCCCAATCCCCCAGCATACCAACCCTTCTACCACCCCTGCCCAACCTCTCCATGTGAAGAACATGTTTGAGGGTCTCCACACAACAGCCACCTCTGAGGAAGGTGAGAAAGCTAAGTGACAGCTGTGGGGCTGCACTGATAAAACAATGTTCTTTAGGCAACCAGCACCCTTGGCTCCTACAAAGCAACAGCCCAACCTCCTCCCAAGCCATGGAGGTCCAAAGGTCCAGGAGTTCAGAGTAATTAGTTTGAGAAGCATTTACTAGATGCTGTTTGCAAGGGAGTGTGCTGTGGCATGTGGATTCTCAGAGCTTGCCATTTCTAGTCCTCTCCTCTGTATTCACTGCTTTATGACTCATAAAAATGCAAAAGAAAATGTTAATGATGATTACACCAAAGACTAATAAGGGAAACCCTTAGGTTATACTTTGCATTTCTGAGGTTTTTAAATGCAATCACTTAATAATTATGCATATTTTTAACTATTGAGTTATTATTTCTCTCTGTGCTTGTCGTTAGCCTAATTAATTTTAAACTCCTGTTTATATGTTTTAGACATGCAATTAATTCCCAATCTTTTATCCTGTTATTTTTTGGTGTTTTGCCCCTTCCAGGAGAGCATTAACTATGGCAAAGATAATCCAAGGGAAGCAAGGTTCACCCTGGAAAAATACAGTCAGTATTGTCTCCATGTGGGAGAGACTGAGACCTTTGCTCTGAAGAGACTGTGACAGGAAAGGGAAAGAACTGGAATGTTGGGATCATAGTGGGAAGGAAAGAAGCAGGGAAATGTGGAAAGAAGGAAGTGGGGAAGTGTGGAAGTAAAGAGGAGCGGAAGGAAGGAAGAAGTGTGGAAGGAAAGGAGAGTGGAAGGGAGGGTGGAAATGTAGAAGGGTGTGAAGAAGGGTAGAAGGAATTGTGGGAAGAAAGAAGGGTAGAAGGAAGAAAAGAGTGTGGAATGAAGTGTGGAAGTCAGTGTGGAAGGAAGGAGGAAGTGTGGGATCAAGTGTGCTTGCTTGTGTAGAAGGAAGGGTGTGAAGAAAGGTGGAAGGAAGAAAGTGTGGAAGAAAAGGAGGAAAAAAGTATGGGAGGGAGAGGAGGAGGGAGGAAGGAAGTGTAGAAGTTAGTGTGGAAGGAAGGGAAGAAGGAAGGGAGGGAGGGAGGGAAGAAGGCAGACTTTCCATTGTGCTTCTCTGCTGTTTCCCACCTCCCCAGCCAGGTTTCCCTAGCACACCTCTGAGCCCGACCCGTGCTGGGTTTGACCACGTACCTTGGACAGTCAAGTGCACCTGCATGGTTCTGGGGGTGTGTGCAGTCTGCACAGAGCAGGTGTAGGGTCCATCATCTGTCACATCCACGTCCTGGATCTGCAGGCTGTACTCTCTCCTGTTTGCTGTGGCGATGGAAACCCGAGGATCCACTGACCACTTGTCACCTCCAGCGAAGATGATACTGGAGCGGTTCAGCCAGGCACCTTTGGAGGCTCCATCTTCCAGGTAACACCTGGGAAAGAAGGTGAAACCATAAGTAGGGAAACACAGGAGCTCTGGAGTACCATTAATATTGACTTCTCTAGGCTGACCATAGCTACTTACACCTCAACATGTGAGTCATTTGCAGGCTCACAAATGACCATAAACCCAAGAGCTTCTTACAAACACACAGTAAATGCAAATGTGTTTTTCTGTGGTGTTCTTGCTGCCTGAGTTTCCTGCTGGGAGTGCTCAGTGGAGCAGCAGGCAGAAAGCCTCAGTTATTTATGAACTGGACTCCATGCCTTCATGGGAGCAGCACTATCTGCTCCAGTTTCATCCCAAAAGAATTAGGACTCAGCATGTGCTCCTCTGCACAATTATTGTCCTTTCCTAGGACATAATAAACTTCTGCTTGCTTAGTTAAGGAACCAAGAGGCTATCACCACCAAAACCTGTAAGGACATCTTAGGATACAAACCAGCATCATTTTTTGGCTTTCAAAAGGTTATTAGATTTGTCATTGCTAATCTTGTACTCAAGGTATCACATTTAGAGCAAACACATTCACCTAGCATGGATATTTCTGCTGACAACAACCAAATAATAAAATGTAGTTCTAGTAAATGAAGCCTTTCAGGACTTAAAGGAGCCTAGAAGAAAGCTAGGGATAGACCTTTGAGCAGGATCTGTTGGGATAGGACAAGGACTCATGGTTGGAAACTAAAAAAGGAGATTTACATTGGATACAAGGAAGAAATTCTTTGCACTGAGGGTGGTGAAAGCCTGTCCCAGACTGCCCAGAGAGGTGGGAGATGTCCCATTCATCTCTGGAACCATCCCAGCTCAGGTTGTCTGGGGCTCTGAGCAACCTGCTGTAGTTGGAGGTGTCCCTGCTGACTTGCAGGGGTTGGACTAGATGACCTTGGAAGGTCCCTTCCCACCCCAACCAGTCTGGGATTCTATGTTTCTAAGTATTTCTTGAAACATTTTTGATACAGGAGAGACTCCAATGCATGTGGTTTGGTTATTATGACAGACTTCAGTGAAAATGTATTATTGGAATAATAACCAAAAGCAGTGCTCCTCAGGCTACCAGTCACCTGAATCAGAGCTTGGAGAATAACACCACAACAACCAGCAGCAGATGCATCCCAGACAGATTCCTTTCCTTCTAAACTGGAATTCAGAAATACTCCTCCATGAAGTCAAGACCTTGTTTAGGTTTGGTTTTTGTTGGTCTAGAAGTATTTTGTTTTGTGGGCTTGGTTTTGGTTTTTAATGACTAAAAAACCCACAGCTGAAGAATGAAAACCCAACTATCTGAGGAGCTTGGCAGCACTGCTGCACCATATCTTGGTGGTTTGAACAGGGCACCAGAGAGACTGGGAGGGAAGTGTGAGCTGGAAGCCCTGGTGTGGGTGCTGCAAAACTCTCTGCATCCAATCAGCTGAGAAACAAGAGAACAAGGGATGCTGAAAAACCTCATTTGGACTCCATGTCCCTACCTGTAGAAGCCAAACACAGGAGGAGTATTAAAGGTCAAAGTTAATTGAAAAATCTTTTCTGTAGTTAAGCAACCAGGAAAATAACTAAAAAATTACATAAAAGCCAAAATCCACCCAGGCATAAAGAAGAAGCAGCTCTGTGGAGGTAATGAGGCTCTGCAGTTGCATCCTGCAGCAGCAAACCTTGCTGATTTCTCTCTACAACAGGTTTCCATCTGAGCTTGCTCATATGGGCACCTAGTGGAGGAGAACTGCACTGTGGTGCTGCCAAAGGGTCAGGGCTGGGCACTGGACACTGAGAGATGCTCCCTGAAGCCCTCTGCTTCCCAAAGGGAAGGGAAGGGGAATAAGGGAGAGAAACTGACGTGTTGGGAAAGGAAACTGTAACAGCTTGAGTGGAAATAGTAACAATAACATGAACTAGATACAAAGAGATACAAACCAATCTCAAACCCAAGCCCTGATGGCAAGGACATCTCCATCAGCACTGATGCTGGGGCAGCACTGGGGCAGTCCTAGCCTGGACTCAGCAGCAGATGGGAGCTGGATCCAGCAGCTGGAGGCAGGAACACATGGATCAGGATCAAAGGCAGAAGGACAGAGTCCTCCTGGGACACTGGCCAGTGAAGCAGCAGCTTGGCCCTCAGGATCCCTCAGCTTTCTCCTGACCATGACATCCATGGCTGGAATCCCTTCTTGGTCATTTCAGGGTCACCTCTCCTGTCCCCTCTTCCCTGCAGGTGCCACCTCTGACTCCCTGCACCCCCAGCCTTGGCAGGAACTCTCCCCATCAAGTGTTGTCCCTGCCAGCAGCAGACACTGGCTGCAGAAATACTCCAGTAACTCCAGAAAGTGCCTCCCTGAGCAGAGACCCAGCTGGGAAGCCAAACCCCTGGACAAAATTAGATCTGTTCTAGCCCAAGCCAGGACAGGTGGCTACTTGCAAATGTTCCTGGCATGTCCTAAGCACAGCACAACATCATGTACAATTACCAGCACTTTGGGGAAAAAACAGCAGGAAGCCAGTAGAAAGTGTTGAGAACACTTCTTAGCACAAAGAAGTAAAGAAGGAATGGCTGCAGGAGATGATTCAGTTCTGAAAGCAACTGAAGGCTGTGGAAAAGCCATCAAACTATTATCTGGAAAGAGTGGGGTGACACTTCTGACAGGGGAACAGGAGACAGAAAGGATGCCAAAGATCATCCCTTGACCTCATGGGCATTTTAACTGTGTGTTCAGCTGATGCTTGGACAGTGAAATCAATCACTAGGCATGACAGCCTGGGGATGCTCTCCTGAACTCCACCTGCAGCCATGGGTTTTGTGAGCAGCCAGGAAAATGCAAGAAAGAACAGCAGGTGAGGAAAGAAAACATAATCACAGAATCCTTTAGGGTGGAAAAGATCTTTAAGATCATCAGGGCCAACCATTAACCAGCACTGCCAGGTCACCACTAAACCATGGCCCTCAGCACCACAGCTCCAGGGCTTTGAAACCCCTGCAGGGATGGGGACTCCACCACTGCCCTGGGCAGCCTGGGCCAGACCTTGACAACCCTTGCCATCAAGAAACTGCTCCTCATGTCCAGCCTAAACCTCCCCTGGCACAACCTGAGGCTGTTTCCTCTTCTCCTATCACTTGTTCTTTGGGAGAAGAGCCCAAGCCCCACCTGGCTCCAGCTTCCTCTCAGGGAGCTGCAGAGAGTGAGAAGGTCTCCCCTGAGCCTCCTCTTCTCCAGGCTAAATAAAGGTGGGAAGAAAACCAGTAAACCCCAGCAGAGCAGAGGACTGTGTGAGGAATGTAGGAACACAAACACTGGAGATATTTCTAGCACCACCTGGCCATAGAGAAGGAAAACTTTGCCATGAAAAGAGGAGGACTGGAGACAGGAGCTGAGACCTGAGCAAAAGCTAATAGTGGTGGCCTAGGTGGAGAGCAAGGCAAAAGAAGCTGGCAGGAGGGTGGCCAGGAGGAATGGCCAGCAAGGAGACTCCTTCTAGGTGGCTGAGAGGCAGAGGGATGGAGGATCAGAGAAGAGCATGCAGAAGGAACTTTTCTTCTGTGAGATGATAGAGGAGACTGAGCCTCTATGGAGTGAGGCCAAGGATATTTAACTGTGGCTCCAAACCCACATGAGCATTAGACTCCAGTTCTCCATAAAGAAGGTGACATCCAGCAGGTGGGAAAGGGCAGAGGAGATATTGGAGTCAAGGGCAGAGAAAAGCCTCAGTGGAGACAGGTTTGAGAGCATGAAACTGCAAATCCAGCAGCGTGTGAGGGAGTTATGAACACACTGACAGTGATGCTCAGTGAATGCTGGGGAATCCAAAACGTCTTCTCTAGGTTTAAGGAAGTGTGGAGAAGGAGGAACTTCATGGGTGGAGTGGATCAGGTGAATTTCAGGCTAACCACCACGTCTGCAATAGAACTGGAAGGTGTTAGAACCACTGTGCAGGCTGAAGGAAGGTAACACAAAGGACAAGAGACTAATGGGCCACTGCTGTTTGATAAGGAGGATTGTGACATCAAGGAAGCCCAACAGAAGACAAGAGCACAACAGGTCTCCTCACTTTGATAAAACATTAAACTAGCACAACCATGGAAACTGTGAGGTGACAGAAAGTGGGGATTTTTTGTGGCCAAAGCATGGGGTGGCATTGTTTAAGGGGAAAAACGACATCTCCTTTAGGAATAAGAAACCAGAAGGAACCAGGCTGGAATTCTCCAGAAATAGGATCATGAATATAACCATTCATTTAATTAATGATCTCAGTGTGATGTCTGAAACAGTTCTGAGAGAAGCTGCATAGGGTGTGGCATAAAAAGAAAATCCCAGTTTCTATAGCAGAGAATTGGGATGTGAGAGGGAAGCATCACTCTGAGGACAGCTGATGTTCAGTGGATCCCTGCAGGTGAAGTTCTGTGGGGTCTGCTCCCATTTGGAGAAGTTAAGGAGCCCCCTTCAGAGGCTTGTGAGCATTTTCAAACTGATTCTAATGAGCAGAAGACCAGGGAGAAGCAGAGAAAGCTCAGAGGTTTTTCTACAAATGAGGGTTTTTTTCCTATTGGTATTTCTGCAGCAGCTGGAGACAGGCAGCTCTAAGGGCATGTTTCTGAAGGCAGTTTGTCCTTTCAGAGAGCATTTACCATTTCATTCACCTCCCTTGGGCTTTATGGACACACACAGAGACAAACACATGCAAGAAACTGCTGCCACAAAACCTCAAAATCCAGCATATTTGGGGCTGGAAGGGACCTCTGGGGATCAGCCAGTCCAACCTCCCTGCTCCAGCAGGGGCACCCACAGCAGCTTGCCCAGGGTCACCTCCAGCTGCCTTGGCAATCTCTCCACACAAGGAGACTCCACAGCCTCTCTGCAAAGCCTGGGCCAGGGCTCCAACACCCTCACACCAAACAAGCTTCTCCTCCTGCTCAGCTGGAACCTCCTGGCTTCCAGTGTGTGCCTGGGCACCACTGAGCAGAGTCTGGCCCCAGCCTCTTGCCTTCTGTCCTTGAGCTCTTGCTGGGCATTGAGCAGCTCCCCTGTGGCCTCACTAGAGCAGAGTAGAGGACAGTGTCTATACAGCACTCTGGGTTCCTCCTAGAAAAGAGCAAACCAGCCTCCTCCTCTCCCTGCACAAAAACCAGCCTCAAATTCCCTGCTCTCTGTCAAGCTTGTAAGAGAAAACTCAGCCTTGCTTATCAAAAATAAAAACAAAAAAAGAAAACAATTCTTTATACATATATAAAATAAAAGTTGAAAATATTGGTCATTAATTAAAGATGAAAGAGGAACTCTGATGAGATGCAAAGCAAAGCAGATGGAACCCACACTGAGAAGGGTGATGCTCAGAGCACCCACTGTGCCAACTCCAAAGCATCCTCACAAACCTCCTCATGGCACCTGCTCTGGAAACCCCAGAGGTTCCCAAAACCTTCTCATTTAAACTCAATCCTTTTGACATCAAAGTCTTCCTGCTGAGAAAGGGCAAGGTACAGCAGTGCAGGAAGGAACAGGAGACCTTGTGCTACTTCACTTGATATACAAATGTTATTTTTCTCAGAACACCTTCCTAGAGCAAGTGAGACTTTCTGCTTCATTAATCTCTGGGTGCACAGGTATCATGGAGAGAGATGAAATCCTGCCAGAATCAACTCTTCTATAGCTTCCTAATTAGAAAGGGCTATGCAGGGAACCACTGGCATATAGAGCATGGAGAGCAAAGAGTAAACATGGAACAGATGTTTAGGTACTGAGAAAGATTTCTGAGTCTGATGAAACAATAGATGACAAAATGTCTTCCTAGCTGTGTTGATGAGGAGAACGCACCCCAGCTCTTTTGTTCAGCCCCTCAGGAAGCATGTTTCACTGTGGGAGCAGAAAATCATACCCTAAATATCCTGGAAATGACATTCCGAAGGAGGTGCTTTGAAAACAGGGGAAACCTCTTCCCTCAGACAAGCTCCTTCCAGAGCCCCAAACTCTCCTCCCTCCACACTCCACTCAAAACTCAAGTAATTCCCTATCCCTGTGGGAACCAACTGTTTTGAGGATGCTGCAGAGTTTGGCTGAAACATTTAGGACTTGTTAGCTTTCAGCAGCAGCCAAGAGACTCTGTTTTGCCACCCTGCAGGCGGGGGGCAATGGATAAAGTGCAGATTTCCTCTGTGGAAGATGCAATCAAATGATTCATTTCAGGAATGTTTTCTGATCTAACAAATTTAATCCCTTTCTGTTTGCAAAGCTGCTCTGCAAAGGCACTTACTGCTTAGAAATATTCCTGGCCTCTGCATTCCCCACGTGTGTGGCTGCCACTGGAGCTGATGCTTCTGCACAGCACTTGGTGCAGAGGGACACAAATAAGGACAAAGAAGGATTTCTGGGGGTTTTCACCCTGAAATGAAACCTTGGCCTTTTTTTCCCCTCCATACCATTATAATTTTCTATGAAGGAACAGTCTTCCCACATTTAGGATGCTAGGTAGTGATAAAACTGGATGCAAGCTAGAGGAGGGGAGATTTAGGTTGGATCTTAGGAGGAAGTTCTTCCCTGTGAGGGTGGGGAGACACTGGAACAGGTTGCCCAGAGAGGCTGTCGAAGCCTCATCCATCCCTGGAAGCTTTTAAGACCAGGCTGGATGGGGCTGTGGGCAACCTGCTCTAGTGGGAGGTGTCCCTGGCAGGCAGGGGGTTGGGACTAGATGATCTTTAAAGTCCCTTCCAACGCAAACCAGCCTAAGATACTATCACAGAATCAACCAAGTGATTCCATGGTTCTATGACAGAACCAACCAATTGTGCATGGATGAATGTTGGAGAAGAATAAACAGCAAGGACAAGAGGAAATGACTTCAAGCTGCTCTAGAGGAGGTTCAGATTAGATATTAGGAACAATTTCTTCCCCCAGAGGGTTCTCAGGCATTGGCCCAGGCTGCCCAGGGAGGTGTTGGAGTCACCATCCCTGGAAGAGTTCAAAACCACGGAGCTGTGGTGTCAAGGGGCATGGGTCAGTGGTGAGCTGGCAGTGTTGGGTGGGTGGTTGGGCTGGATGATCTCAGAGGGCTTCTCCATCCATAATAATTCTATCATTCTAAGAACAAAACAGCCACCTCCAAGCAAACCCATGGGATCCTCATGGTCTCAGATTGCAATGCCTCAACCACCTTCATACACAACCTCTGCATTTCTTCATCTGCAACTCTGTTTCTCACATCCTTTATCTCTGGATGCACTTCTTCCTTTTAGCTAATGATGGAATTTGATCTCAGAACAGCCTTTTAACATTGTGTTGTTTAAGCTGCAGAGAAGTGAAGGAGCTGGGGCTGTTCAGCCTGGAGAAAAGGAGGTGTTGGGTCAGTGGTTGGACTTGATGATCTTAGAGGTCTTTCCCAACCTTAGTGACACTCTGATCCTAAGGTGCAGAGTTGCTCCTGCCAGAGGTCTCCTGAGAGAGCCATGAGTGTCACAGCCAAAGGCTGGTGGGCATGTCAAGGCAAACCAGGCTGGTGTTTAATAAGACCCAACAACAAAACACTTACAGTCATAGCTGGGAAACTGCAAATACCAGTGTCCTTCTCTCTCTGCCTCATTTCCTCCCTTTCCTTAAATTTTGGCTATTTTTAGACTCCCTGCTCATCCCAGCAGCATTTTCTGCAAGGCCATATTGAAAATCTCTGCACAGGACCAATTATTTTTAGAAGTTAATAATGACTCTGCAGCACAATTAAAGAAAGCAGAACAATCCCTAACTAAATGTGGCTTCTGCTCTTTTTACCTTTCCTCTTCTTGGAGAAGTATTGATTAAACTAGAGCTGAACCCAGAAGATAATTATTCTATTTTTAAAGGTAGAAAAAGATTGGGGGGGAGGAGGAAAAGAACAATTTGGGTTTTAACTGATGATTGTAATCAGAAATTCTCTACTCAAGGAGCATAAAGAATAGACTCCAATGTTAGCTGTCACACAGGGCTGAAGGTGGTTTATGGTTTTTCCAGCCATTATTAATGGGGATGAGCTTCTCTAATTTGTAGGTACAGGAAAACACACCAACTTCCTGCAAGCTGTAAACCTCTCTCAGTGACACCTCCGACCTCCCAGGCTCTCTACTCCATTATTTCCCCATAATTAAAACACAGACCTATTAATCTTCATAAAAATTGGTTCTTCTCTGCTGCTTAATTAAAACTGCACATGGTTTCTTTTCAGAAGAGCCTTGGTAGTGCAGCCAAGGTCAGAGATCCCACAGCCAAGGTCAGAGATCCCACAGCCAAGGTTGGAGCTCCCACAGCTGAGGCTGGAGCTCCAACCCTGCTGCCCTTGAAACCAACTCCATGGATCACAGATGATGTTTTCCCATGTCCCTTGTCCCACGTGGATGTTTGACCTGTGCCCATCTCCAAGCAGCCTTCAACACCCTCTCTGGGGTGACATCTGGATAGCACTTGGACAATACTTAAACTGAAAAACATCTTCATGCAGGTAGGACCAGAAGCTCCTGTCACCCTCGCTAGAGCTGCACCTTGACCCAGATTGCAAAGCTGAAGGGATAAAACACCATCTTATAAATCTGTGGGAAAATCATATCCATGCCACTCTTCCCCCAGCCCCATCCAGCCCCAAAAGCCTCTGTGTGGTGCTCCCACCTCTCCCATTTCTGTTCCTCTCCCTCACCAGGTGGGACCATGGGAGGGGAGCACAAGGATCTGTGAGGATCAGAGCTCAATGCCCAGCAAGAGCTCAAGGACAGAAGGCAAGAGGCTGGGGCCAGACACTGCTCAGTGGTGCCCAGGGACAGCCCAAGGGGCACTGGGCACCAACTGGAAGCCAGGAGGTTGCAGCTGAGCAGGAGGAGAAGCTTGTTTGGTGTGAGGGTGTTGGAGCCCTGGCCCAGGCTGCCCAGAGAGGCTGTGGAGTCTCCTTGTGGGGAGAGATTGCCAAGGCAGCTGGAGGTGACCCTGGGCAAGCTGCTGTGGGTGCCCCTGCTGGAGCAGGGGGTTGGGCTGGCTGATCCCCAGAGGTCCCTTCCAACCCTCACCATGCTGTGATCTGGGATTCTGTGAGGAGCCACAGGAAATGGCACTGGGGACTCCTGCACTACCCAGCTGCAGAAGCATCCAAACCACATCTGTGACCTCAAGAAGACAGCAAGTGACACAGTGTGAGAGGCTTCCTCCATCAAACACATCTGAATTCATTTAGAGAAGCAGAAATCTTTGCAGTATCTGGCTCCTCAGTCTCCAAATTTGCAGGCAATGAAAAGCTAAAAATCAAATCTAAGAAACAAGCCCAGCTCATTTCAAACCATCCCAGCTAACCTTTTATCTTTAGGCAGAACACAATCCATCCTAGGAGGCTGAATTGCCTTGGAGCAGGAATGTTGCAATGGGAAGTGGAGACACCTCCCAAGCCTGTTTGTAAAATCCTCACAAATACCTAGATACCCATGAAATTCAGGGCTTTGCACTGTAGATGTGTTACATCAAAAGGCAAACTGTCATGGAACACTGAAGATGAATCACAGGACCACTGAGGTTGGAAGAGACCTCTAAGATCATCCAGTCCAACCATCAACCTATCACCCCCATGCCACTAAACCATGGCCCTCAGCACCACATCTAGATGTTTAAGAAACACCTCCAGGGATGTCCAAATGTTTTCAGCTCTCAGTTCAGAATAACAAGCAAATTAAAATGCAACTCAGTTAATGAAGGCTGTAAACCAAAACAAATCTCAGCTCTCTGGCCCTGAGAAGAATCTCACTTCTTTTTACTGCCTGGGGGATCACTTCCATCATTCAGCTTCTGCTTTTTGCTCCTTTTCATCGTTTTCAAAGGGTAAGACACATTCCCCAGGTCAGAACATGACTCATTCCTGTGTAGGCTGTGCCTCTAAACCCAGCAATCCTGTTCCAGTTCAGCTTAACAGTTCCATTCCCTTGACAGAAAGTCCTAGGATCCTTTCTTTTCCCTGACAAACTCCCAAGAATTTGCCCTGGCAGTGTTTCTGCTTGTGTCTAAGTGGTGCTGTGTGTGCTGCAGGAGCTGAGGGAAAGGTCCACAGGGGTTGAGAGCCAGCCCTTCCCATCACACTGCAGTGGGTTGCTCACCAGAGCAGATGTGAAGCATTTAACAGAGGAGTTGTTGCTTACTACAGCATCCTACCCCCAAGTGAAATTGGTTTTGGCATTGAGTTACAGCCACTTCCCTCAGAACACAGGAAAAAGCAGTGTTTCCAAGATTTCTCTGCCTTAGAGGAGATTGGCTTTGAGCTAAGCAGCAAGGGGAGAGAGAAAAACACAGGTCATGGCTCAGCCTAGAAGAACACCCAGAAGCTCAGGACATAAGTTCTCAGAAACACAGAATCATTAAGGTTGGAAAAGACCTCTGAGATCACCCAGTCCAACCAATGACCCAGCACCACCATGGCACTAATCCAGTGATCCACCCAGCCTCCAGAACCAGAAAACCACACCAGAAACCTGCTGGGAACTTTGACAGTCCTTTGTCTGATGATCTAACAAATGTCTTCTCCAGGTCCTCTGTGGGTTCTTACAAGTTCCACCCTAAAAGCTTGTTGCACTCAGGAAACTTCTCTGGCTAGCAATAGCTCAGGGGCAGTTACAGGTGAACCTCTTCCTTGGTGATCAGAATCCTCTTTCTCACATCTATGGTAGCTGAAAGCACAGAATTCTGCATCAAATTCAGCTCCCTATCACAGAGTCATGAAGGGTGGGAAAGACCTCTAAGATCATCCTGTCCAACCATCAGCCTGTCACCCCCATTCCCACTAAACCATGCCCCACAGCATTTTGTTTTTCAGCCTATTGTACTTCCAGAGCAGTCTCAGAGCACCAGGGAGCTGAAGCCCTGCTGCCTGCTGCTGGGGCTGCAGCACTCACCTACCTCCATGTCTGCAGCTCAAGACCACTCCCTTCTTGCCCCCAAACCCCTTTTCTACCAGCACAAACTGAGTGTATCTGGAGTGTAAAGGTGCTGCAGCCCTGATTTCACCATTTCTCAGCATTTTCAAGGACTGGGAGGAATGCTTGTGCAGGAAACTTGGCCAGCACTCAACAGGAACTGCTGGAGATCAATTCTGTGTAGCAAGAATCAAACATTATGGAGGAATTGGACTCCAGGAACATACAGGATACTGATAACAGGAAAGACTTCATAAAGTTTAAAAGCCTTCATCTTAGGAAGATCTGTTGTTCTTCTCCCCCAGCCTTAATGTTATTTATTTCTGCAGAAGTTAACTGATCCTGCAGAGGGAGACTCCTGCTGAGAGCGGGACAGAAATCTGCAGAGAAGCTTTCTGGAGAGTTTGATAAACTGGAGTGATGTAAAAGAGGGGAGACAAGGAGGAGTTTACAAATGAGAACCCAAAACACTTCCTCACAGCAGCCAAAAGAGACCTCAAACCAATAACCACCCTGTTGTCTCCACTCTATGTCCAAGTCCTTAGATCTGCCTTTGAAAAACCCTTTCTGCTTGAAGAATGCCAGCAGCTCTCAGCTGAGGTGGGATGAGGTTCCTCCACATGAACATGCCCCTTTCCAACAGCAGCTGGCCCCCGGGGATGAGCTCTGTGTCCTTTGCTGCCCAGAGCAAACACCAAACCCACCACGAACTCTTCTGTGCTGCAGCCCTGACATGGCACCAGCTGGGCTGGGGTTAGAGAAACCTGCTGCGAAAGGATCTAAAAGAGATTTCAGTCTCTTTCTTTCTTTCTGCCTCATGGACAAGGCTCTGGGGGTGTTGATCAACAGCAGCTGAAGATGAGGCAGCAGAGTGCCCAGGTGGCCAAGAAGGCCAACAGCATCCTGGCTTGGAGCAGCACTAGGGTGGCAGCAGGACTAGGGCAGGGATTGGCCTCCTGGGCTGGGCACTGGGGAGGCCACAGCTCCAATCCTGGGCTCAGCTTTGGGCTCCTCACTCCAAGAAGGACATGGAGGTGCTGGAGTGTGGCCAGAGAAGGGCAAGGAAGGTGGGGAAGGGTCTAGAGCACAAGTGTTCCAGACCTACCACCCTCTATCTTCTGCCACCCTCAGCAGTCCATGACATCACTTTCTAAAGCAGCAACTCAGGACTGGAGATCTGCAAAACCATGGCAATTCTTTACAGATCTGCTGACCCAGGGACTTTTCCAACAGGAGCAGATAACAGCAGGAGGGGTTTTTTTTGTCTGGCACACTGCCTGAAGTAAATGGGGAGTTGTGCTACCTGAATTTTCATCAGTCATTAGCATAATTAACCTCCTTGCTCTGCTCCTATGCCATTTCCGAGCCCTTCAGAGATTCAACATATACTTTATTAACCATCAGCAACCTGCTCCAGTTGCAGATGTCCCTACTGACTGCAGGAGGTTGGACTAGATGACCTTAAGGTCCCTTCCAACTCAAACTAGTCTGGGATTCTATAAGAATTCATCAGATGTTCTGCTCTACTGCTGACCATGGCAGAGCTGCAGGGACTTGAGGATGAAACCAAAGACAAGGCAGAGAGAGAAAGCAGGACAGAAGGACTGGGAGGGAAAACAGAAGATATCTTCTTCATTCCACACCTCCAGCTTCTTGATGTTGTGAACTCATCTGCCTTGAGATGCTTTAAGCTATTGTAGGAAATCTGTCTGCAGATAAAACATGGATTAACCCCTAAATGTGAACCATTTTAAATGGAAAAACCAGTAGAGGATTACTAATAATTGGTATATTATTTACTCTTCTGCTTTCTCCAACATCTGAATGCAATGTGTTCCAGAGCTGATATTCTCTGAATTTACATCTGGAGGAGTTTCAACCTCAGCACCTGCCAGTCCATCCCAGCCAGGCAAGAGACCTCTTTCAGAGGGCTTTCCTGCTTCACCATCACCACCAGCCATGGCCATGATGTGCATTTCCCTCCTGCCACAAAGAATCATGGAGTCCTTTAGGCTGGAAGAGACCTTTCAGATCATGGAGTCCAGCCACCGAGCAGCACTGCCAGGGCACCACTAACCCATGGCCCTCAGCACCACATCTCCAAGGCTTTGAAACCCCTGCAGGGTTGGTGACTCCACCACTGCCCTGAGCAGCCTCTGCCAGGCATTGTCAACCCTTTTAGGAAGAAATCTCTCCTAATACCCAAACTAAACCTCCCAGAAGTGGCTTTTTTTCCCATGGCCAGGAGAGAGAAACTGTTAATATCACAACTGAAATGAATTACATTTGGAAAGCTTCTTTTATGAATAGGGAAATATTCCCACTCCTTTTCAGAGATATATTCATATTCAAAGGAACAAAACAGTGTAGCTGAAAGCTAAGAATTATTAGTTATTAATAAATTATTTCATAGAATTACAGAAGATCTCAGAGGTCTTTTCCAACCATAATGATTCTCTGATTCCCTAATATTTTCCCTTTGAAGGCTCAGGAGCAAATATCACAGACTATTATTGGTTCTGATAGTCCTGGCTTCATTGCCAGGGAGTAACTTCTCAGCTTAATCACATTATTGGAAATATTAAAAAAGGGGCTGGCTGCTGGGGTTGATATTTATTAATTCCTAAAGATTTATGAGATGGAAACACTGACTGCAGACTTGATGAAGAAGAAATTGCCAATGCAGAAAAGTCAGGGAAAAAAATGCACTGCATGGGATAATTTTTGTTGGGTTTTTTTTTGGTCTTTCTTGTTTTGCACTTTTCCTAAGGCAGAATGGTCTTTGGAAATTCAGGACCCAGGCATGTTTATTTGATAGGAACAGATCAATCAGCTTCATTCTGGTGGTAGAAGCCAGCCCAGATGGCAATATTTCTCCCCTGCTTCTTATGCTACACAACACCAAAACATGAATTAAAGGAACAAAGAGGAACATGAGCTCTGAGACCACAGCAAGGGAGAGGATCCTGCCTAGAGAGTGAGAAAACATTGTGTCTGGGAACATAGACTGCTGCCTTCCAAAGAGCCAACACCATGGTGCTGGGGGACATGAACATCCAGAAGTATGTAAAAACTACTTGGGTGCATGAAGAAGAGTGTGACCAGCAGGTCAAGGGAGGATCTACTCCCTCTTTACTCTGCCCTAGTCAGGCCACAGCTGGAGTCACATTTCCAGTTGAAGAGAGACAAGGAACTAGTGGAGGGAGTCCAGCAGAGGCTAGGAAGATGCTGAGGGCACTGGAGCATCTCTGGCAGGAGGAAAGGCTGAGAGCCCTGGGGCTGCTGAGCCTGGAGAAGAGCAGCCCCACAGGGGAGCTGCTCAATGCTCAGCAAGAGCTCAAGGACAGAAGGCAAGAGGCTGTGGCCAGACTCTGCTCAGTGGTGGGCAGGGCCAGGCCAAGGGGCACTGGGCACCAACTAGAAGCCAGGAGGTTCCAGCTGAGCAGGAGGAGAAGCTTGTTTGGTGTGAGGGTGTTGGAGCCCTGGCCCAGGCTTTGCAGAGAGGCTGTGGAGTCTCCTTGTGTGGAGAGATTGCCAAGGCAGCTGGAGGTGACCCTGGGCAAGCTGCTGTGGGTGCCCCTGCTGCAGCAGGGGGTTGGGGTGGGTGATCCCCAGAGCTCCCTCCTGACCCAAACCATGCTGGATTCTGTGGTAACTAAATTAAACCATCCATGATAATAATTAACTGCATTCCTTTCAGTGTCAGAGCAGTTCCTCCAGTCTTTGTTTTTAATGCTGAATGAAACAAAGTTCTCTCCACTGAAGCAATAAGCTCTGGCAAAAAACTGAGAGCTTACATCAACCATAGCAAGCATGTCTCCAGGCAAAGGCATGGAAGCTCCTGCTCCAGAGAGGAGCTGGGATGGTTTCACCTCTCCTTTCTCCAGGCTAGAGCTGCCCAGGCTCTGGGGATTGCTTAATATTCAGGTTTTGTGTTTCACATGCTCTTCCTGAAGCGGTTTGGGTTTGTTGTTGTTTTCTTTTTCTCCACTGACAAGGCTTAATGAAAACAGATCCTTTTCAAGCTGGATTTTAGGATTTCCTTAGACTAACATCTACACTGTGAGTAGCTTGGACACACAGGAGGCAGGAGAAGATAATTGTGTGTTGTGTCATGTCCTTTATTGGATCAGCATTGACCTGGGACCCTTCTTTGAGGAGGTAATATCAACCCTGCAAGACAACTTCTCTCCAGGCTGGTTGAAGTAAAATAATAGAGTTAATGACAGCAGCAGAGCTACCTAGAGAGGTGTAATTCATCACCCAGCGTTTCATGCCATTATCTTAAGAACATACAGTGTAGTAATCACTTGAGGTAGAGATAACACATAATTGTATGCTCCTCATAAATTATAGGTGAATGGGAGCCTCAGCTAATGAGTGCCAAATAGCAGCTCAGGAGCTGTAGTGATTACAGAAGATGTGGTGATGAATGCATTTATTATTGGGGTATTACAAATCTTTTGAGAGAGGAGAGGGTGAGTTTATAAATAAAGCAGCAGCCAGAGAGGTCCCTGCATCTCCAGCCAAGGCATCAACCTGCAGCTTAACCAGCCTCTTACTCACAAAACCTCTTCAAGCTTAGCGAAGACAAAACAAAGAGCAACACCAGTGGCCACCCAAACATCTGCACCTGTGGGGGACCACAGGCTGGTGTGCCTCCCCTTGCAGAAGTGCTGGTGGAGTGCTACAACAGAACTAGAGACTTCTACATCCTTTCTCATGGGAGAACATCACACACTAAACAACTGGGAGCAGCAGTGCTCTTCTTTCCTCTGCACCACTCACCATAGGAGGGGCACAGAACAGCAGGTTGGAAGGGACCTCAAGGATCACCTGGTCCATCCTTGCTTGTCACAATCATGATCTAGACAATATGGTTCAGCCCTTCTCTTAAAGGTTTAGGTTAGGCATGAGGAACAGTTTCTTGATGGCAAGGGTTGTCAAGCTCTGGCCCAGGCTGCCCAGAGCAGTGGTGGAGTCACCAGCCCTGGAGGGACTGAAAAGCCCTGGAGATGTGGTGCTGAGGGTCATGGGTTAGAGGTGACCTAGCAGTGCTGGTTCACAGTTGGACTGGATGATCCTAAAGGTCTTTCCCAACCTAAACGAAACAAAGTGAAACAGCAAGAAGAGGCCTAGGAGTGTCCTTTAAACCACATCAAGTTGAGGACACAAATGGCTATTATAAGTCTGGCTGAATTATCCATCTCCAGCCTTCTGCCTAAACTTGTTCTTTCCAGTCCTTCCACTGCTCCCAGGATGAACATTCCCCTCAGAAGCTGATTCTCATTTCTCCTGCTGTATTTCCACTTGACTCACTCTCTGTGCAAAGAAATGTCACCAGAGGAATCCAGCTCTGCGCAGAAGGCAGCCAAGGAAGTCAATTGCTTAGCAAAGCCTCCCTCTCTGCTCAACTGGTGTTCTTTATCTTCTCCCAGCAGATGCTCATGTGCTTGCCTCTCTAATCCAGCCTCAGGAACATGGCCCAGGACCATTAGGCAGAGTTAGTGTGGGATAATCACAGCTATTGATTCTAGCATGCTGATTTTGCTGCAAAATCTCTCAGTATCATCCACTGTACTGCAGAGCTGGTCCTAGGGAACCACCCATGAAGAAGCAGAGAGCAAGGGCTCTGTCTGCTCTTAATGGTCACTGTGGATCCTTAGTTTTCATATAAGAAGTGGAAATGATCTTGCATTTCAATAGCTTTGAGGAAAGCTCTCTACAGTTCCCTGCAAGAAGGCTGGAGCCAGGTGGGGTTGGGCTCTTCTCCCAAGGAGCAAGTGACAGGACAAGAAGAAACAGCCTCAAGTTGTGCCAGGGGAGGTTTTTAGGTTGGACATGAGGAACAATTTCTTGATGGCAAGGGTTGTGAAGGCCTGGCCCAGGCTGCCCAGGGCAGTGGTGGAGTCACCATCCCTGGAGGGGTCTAAAAACCCTGGAGCTGTGGTGCTGAGGGCCATAGGTTAGTGGTGACCTGGCAGTGCTGGGTAACAGTTGGACTCCATGATCCTAAAGGTCTCTTCCAGTCATCAATTTCATGACTCTACATACAGGTATATGTATGTGTATATAAAATCATAACTAGCTTGGTAACAATTTTCACTCTATATCATACAGAACCATCACTGTGTAACCATTACACACCAACATGCTGGACACAATCCTGAGTGATGTGCTCGAGGTGGTGCTGCTAGAGCAGGGAGGTTGGACTAAATGACCTCTGGTGGTGCCTTCCAACCTTAACCCTGCTGTGGTTCATTCTTGTGACTGTATAGAACCATGTCTGATTGCTGGGCCTTTCAGAAAGGTGTTTAAGTTAGGGCTAAAATCAATTTCAGCATCCAAAGCACCAACACCAACATTGCAAATGATGGAAAATGCAGTTGCTAATCAACACCACTCAAGAAGTACCTGACGGGGTGAAGGAGATGCTCCCAGGTGATGCTGTGCAGCCTGTCCAACCCCAGAACCACCCCCTGATTCCTCAATCCCCAAACACAGCCCTGCTCCTGGACTTGGGGTTTACAGCCTGGAGGGGAGCAGCCAGCAAAACTAAGTCAGGGTAGAGGAGAAGGCAAAGACATCTTACAGAAACACAAAGTGTCAGGGGTTGGCAGGGACCTCTGCAGATATCTAGTCCAATCCCCCTGTCAGAGCTGCTTCACCTACAGCAGGTTGCCCAGGATGGTGCCCAGAGGGGTTTGGGATGTCTCCAGAGATGGAGACTCCACAATCTCTCTGGACAACCTGGTCCAGTGCACCTCCTCATCAGGACACGTGCCTGCAGAGCCTGCTGGCCTCTGAATCCCCCTGAGCTGCCCTGCTCCTGGTTGAACATCCTGGGTGAGAAAAAGGAGCAGTGCTCTGCAAAGGGCTGCACAGCCAGGTTATCTGCCTTCATCACCCACCCCACACCTACAAACCCATCTGTTAATCAGGGTTTGTTTGATTAATGGCAAAGCTGTGCTTCCTTCTCCAGCTCCCTGAGGCAGGGAGAAGTGGGTCAGGCAGCAGAGCTCTGCCCCACCCTCAGCACCCCCAGGAGTGTTTGCTGAAGGCTCTTGGGTTCCAACCTTGCAGAGCATGAAAAACAGCTTTTCCCTTTTATTAAATGTAACTGGAAAGCATTCAGCTTGACTGTCAGAGGTGAGCTGGATTCAGAGTGCTGGAAAAGAGAGGAAATCAAAGCAAGCAGCCCCAAACCTGACCATGTTTTGGGCAGAAATAATTGAAACTACAGGTGGAACCTCACTGTGACATTTGCAGAGAGTGACTTCATTAAAAACAACTACACCTCTGATGAATGTTAATCCACCTTCCCTCCTCCCTCCCAGACAGGCTCTTGAAATGCTGCTTGCCAGGAGCCCAGAGAGCCTTCAGCTCCTAACCTGCTTTGAGCCATTTTTACCTTTCTGGGATTCCTTTTTCCCCCTCTGTTATTTTCATCAATGCAGCAGCAGCAGCACACAGGTAACACACCAGTGCTCACCCAGAGGCTGAGCCATCCAGGAAGGGCTGTCCTCAGGCACACATGGACCTGGGAGAAGCACTAGCTTCAATCCCACATCACAACTTGTCCTCACGGACCCTTGCAGCAGCCCGTGGGTCTGCTTCAACAGGTGGTGAATAGGAGCAAAGACTTCACCCTATTGTAAGGTTCTACACCTGGGTCAGGGCAATCCTGGCATCAGTGGAGGTTGGGGGTTAAAAGGCTGGAGAGCAGCCCTGGGGAGAAGGACTTAGGGGGACTGGTGGGGGAAAAACTGGAGATGAGGCAGCAAAGCGAACTCACAGCCCAGAAGCCAACCCTGTCCTGGGCTGCATCTCCAGCAGCATGGCCAGCAGGGCAGGGAGGGCATTGTGCCTCTGCTCTGCTCTAGGGAGACCTCAGCTGCAGGGCTGGGGCCAGCTCTGGAGTCCTCAGCACTGCACAGACATGGAGCTGGGGGAGCAGGGCCAGAGGAGGCCACAGCAATGATCTGAGGGCTGGAAGCTCTCTGCTGGGAGGCCAGGCTGAGAGAGTTGGGGTTCAGCCTGGAGAAGAGAAGGCTCCAGGGAGATCTTCCTGCAGCCTTGCAGAACTTCAAGGGTTTAGAAGAGAGCTGGGGACAGAGTTTTGAGCAGGAGCTGCTGGGACAGGACCAGGGCTGATGATTGGAAAGTAAAAAAGGAGAGATTTAGAGTAGAGAGAAGGAAGGAAACATTTTATGCTGAGGGTGATGAGAGCCTGTCCCAGGCTGCCCAGAGAGGTGGGAGATGTCCCATCTATCTCTGGAACCATCCCAGCTCAGGTTGTTTGGGGCTGTGAGCAACCTGCTGTAGTTGGAGATGTCCCTGCTGGCTGCAGGGGTTGGACTAGGTGACCTTGACAGGTCCCTTCCCACCCAAACCAGTCTGTGGTTCTATGATCCTGTAATTCTACAAGCAACATATTGTAAGTAAAGATATTTTTATAGAAGAACTCAGGTCAAAGACCTTACTCTAACAACAGCATCAAGAAAAGGAAGGGAAGCAAGACTGGTCCCCACAGGCAACAGCACATCTCCCAGCCCACTCTTGGTACTGTTAGTGCTGCTGCATTACAAATCAATACCTGTTTGTAAGCAACTATTCCAAGAGCAGGTGGAATATGGTCAGTCTAGGAGGTGAGCTGGGATGGCTGGAAAACATGCACTCTACAAACAAATAACCCAACCATCTGAGAATCTGCACCAGAAATAGCAGGAATGGGAAGAGGCTATTAATCTTAGGAGAGCCACATGCCACTGAGATTAATCAGCTTGTCCCTTCTAAACAATATCTGCTGCTCCAGAACAAAAACCATTCCCATGAAGAGCACATGGACCTTAAACTCTTTTCCATCTCTTCAAGTCACCTCTGCATCCAAAATAGCAAAAATACCAATTTTCTTTTTATTAGAGACAATGAGGCAAACCTCAATCATTTGCCCTGATTCCTAACAGGAGAAAGAGAGAATTGAACTGAAATTTACTGGCTTGCTGTGAACAGAAAAGGGAGTGAGGAAAAGTCTAAGGAGCTTGAAACTAGGAGAGCAGCTGTGCTGGGCACAACACTGCCCAACCCCTGGGGAAAACCATCCTTTTCCCCCAAAACAGGGTGAATTTGCCTGTGCTGAGCTCCAGGTTCCACAGCTCACCTGACACCACAGTCTAAGCTGGTGGCCTCAAAGCTGCCAGAGGTGTCTTCAAACTCACAGGGACTTGCAGCTCTGGCCAGTCATATCCTGAGTACTGCACTTTTGTTTTGCCTAAAAGGATAGGAGAACTTCAAGAAAACAGAGCAGGCCCAATTGTTACTGCCTTATACCAAATCCATCTTAATTTAGCTATTAAATAACACTTTCAGGGTGGTCTTCTGCTAGACAGCTGGTGGCACTCAGAGATCCAAACCTTTAGGATTTGCACTATGGTCTAGAGGTACCTGCAATGAGGTTGGTTGTTTTCATTTATTAAAGTAATAAATATTACAGGAATCTGATTAATCAGAAGAGATTCCTAGCCTGCAAACTTCAGACTTTGCTTGACTTCTCCAAGCAGAAATGTAAGCCAGAAATGTAAGGATGAGTTACAGGGAAGAGAAATCACAGATGAGAGGAAAGAGATCAAAAAATATGTAGCTGTGGCATTGGGTGATGTGGTTTAGAGGTGGGCATTGTGCTGATCAGCTGGTGTTTGGACTGGATCATCTCAGAGGTCATTTCCAACCCTAATGATTCTATGATTCCATGAAAAGCCCCAAGCCCTGGAATGCAGAGTGGGGAAACTCAGCTTCAGAGAAGCCATCTTATTATTTTGAGAGGATAATCTTGCTCCAGGAGTGGCTGAGTTCCAGGGTCTGAGCTGGACAGGAAGGGATGGAAGGCTGGCAGTGGTCCTGCCCAGCTGGCAGGAGGCTGAGTCCAGCCCAGAGACCACTCTGGAGAGGATGAAAACCTCACTTGACATCCTCCTGCTTGATGCATCCAAGTGCCAGCCACTCCAGAGCAGCACATAAGCTGGAGGGGAGGGAAGTGCAAGTGTTGGTGGCACACTGACACATGCTGGCAACAAACACACACCTAGTGTGGGAGGGAAACCCACGAGCCTGAGGTACATCATCAGTGCAAAGGGAGGGCAGCACTTGCCAAGAGAGTGGAGATCTGGAGCTGAGGAGTTCTGAACAGTGACCACGTTTGGCCTTTGTTGGGTTTGTCAGTAGGAGGCAGAGGATTTGCACACTTAATGCCACATAAATAACAGATTTCCAGACCACCATAAAAAATACTGGCCCAACTTTTAACTGCAGCACACCCTCAGCTGTGGGTTTATAGGCAGGGAAAAACCTGACTGCATGATTCCCAGTATTTGGAATATCAGTTCTGTCTGTGTGTGCAGAAGAGTGTTGATGGCTCTCCATGTTCTGGGGGATAATGGAGAGCTGTCTCCCTGCACCACCACAGATGCCTGATTGCATAGTTATCTCTAATGGACATTTCCAGTCAAAATGACCCAATAATGTTGCTGCTCAGCCTCACTGCAGTATCACATCTTAATTGCTGGCACGAGCTGAAAAGAGATCTTGAAATAGGATGTAGGTGGTGAGCCCCAGGGGAAAAGAGAAAGGGAAGATCCAGTCTGTGAGGCTGGCTATGTTCAAAATGAAATGACAGTAAAGAAGAGGCAGCAGATAAGCTACAGAGACAAGCAGGAGCAGATGGGCAAGAGAGGAGCTGTGTTTATATGGGGAGCTGCAGCTCCACATCCATCTGATAAGCACCAGCCACTAAGAGGCTGAGCATCAGCATTCCCTTCTGCCTGTGTGTAGCTAGGGATACCTGGCACAGGAGGCTGGGGAATCCCTCACGTGGCTAAAAGAGGTGGCTAAGGTGAAAAATAAAGAAAATAAACTGACTAATAGAAGCACATGCATGCAGTTGCACAGTGTGCAGACAGTCACTGGAGCTCTCAACCACCTCTATTTATTTAGGTCCTTAACCTCTAAACCATCCAATAACTCCTTTCCCAGGCTGGAGGTGCCCTTGACAAATAATTACCCATGCAATTCAACCCATTCTCAGAAAGCATCAAGCACATCAGAAACTCTTCTCGGCCTGAAACCATGCTGAAGTCAAACTTCTTCACCTGAACTGCCACAGAACTTTATTTCCTCCTCTCAACCACCTCCACTGAAATTGTAGCATTTACCTTGTAGCTTTCTCCCAAATTAAAAGCCCTTTTAAGCCAAAGGGAGTAATGGATTCTCCATTTCCAGGAGTTTTCTGCAGAGGACTCTGCCAGTTCACAATTTAAACTGTTTTCTTTGCAAGCAAGTCCCATTTAGGTCCCTTGGCCATGGCACCTCATCAGGCTTGGCAGTTCCCTGGCTGAGACCCAGGGAGCTGAGACTCACCTAGGGAGTGTGAGACTCAACTTCCCACACCAGCTACTTCCAACTACCCTGAAGCTGTCAGGCTTTCCCAGAGCTCCAAACCTAGAGGACAGACCCTGGGCAAAAGGCAAAGGGTGGCTTTAGAGAGATCTGAGGGCACTTCTGAAGTGAAGTGAGAACTGGTGAGAACTGGCAAAGAGCAAAGGGTAGGCTTGTGGACCCATCCAGTTCTCACTGCAGGACCATGAGAAGCAGAAGCATGAGAAGCAGAAGCAGTGCTCATGTTCCACAGGGTAAGCAAGAGGAAGAGTGGGGAACATCAAGTGAAGGAGAAAACCAGAACTGTGTCTGTATGAGCAGTGTCCTCTGGCTGCAGGCATCTGCCTGAAGGAACCTCATGGGCAACATGTCTTAGACAGAGAGCTCCTGCTCCACAGAACCACAGAAGTTAGAGAGCCACAGAACAGAAGCATAGACTGGTTCAGGTTGGAAGGAAGCTTTGGAGGTCATCTAGTCCAACAGCCTACAGCTGCAAATAGCTTTTATAGAGATTCATCAAGGGAACTAATGCAATATCTCAAGAGAGGCTCCAGCATGAAGGAGATCCAGCTGTGAGGTGATGGAGTGTCCAGAAAAGGAAAATGCTAACCAGTTCCTACCACTTTAGAGACTTGATTCCTATGGCAGTGGTTCTACAGAGACCAAATTTCCATCATGCAGACTACCAAGTGTGGCTAGAGCTCTCTCACCTCCTCTGCAGAAAGGATTTGGGTTGAGCAAGAGGTACCTAGGCCTCAGTAGAGACCTTTTGGCTAAAATGAAGGGAAAAAAATAGCATGTCTTAGTTCAAGATCCCCTAAGGAAGCTTCAAGTGGAGAAATACTAAGTTACTTAGCAAATCAGGGAGGGTGAGCTGTATATACCCTGCAATAGCAGTGGTCATGGAGGATCTGCTCTGAGGCCAGGCTCTCCCTCCCCTGCCCAGTTCTAGGGCATGGATAGGGAAAAACCCCCATGTTCCATCAGTGATTAACCATTCCCATATGGAAGACAAAAGAGATGAATCACTGTCCATGTAAATTCTTAGCTCCTGTCACAAAGCCTGTTGCAGAAATAGACTGAAAAGGCCAACAGCACTCAGGTTAACAGTCCAGTTCCTACTAACTTCTGCAGCAGGACTCTGCTCTCACCCATGGCTGATGTCCTCATGAGCTAAAAAGCTGGTAAAGAGGTTTCAGGTAGTCAGCAGCTGTTTGAGGTTGGCAGGGAGCTCTGGAGCTCATCTGGTCCAACACCCTCAAACAAGTAGCCAAGGACCATGCCCATGGGTTCTGGGTATCTCCAAGGATGGAGACTCCACCACCTTCCTGGTGGGACAAAGTGTCTCCTGATGTTCAGAGGAACCCTCATGTGCTTCATTAGAGTTGACTTCCTTAATTAAATGATCTTTAGAAAGAAGTTCTCATTTCCTCACTAAATGACAACAAAGCTGCTAGAGAAAATAAAAAGGAGCCAAGAAATGATGTTTGCAGAACCCTTGGGGCTTTTCTTGCAAGCTAGAGAAGAAATGCTACCCGTCACCCTGGTGCTCTCAGAGCAGACTCTCCCACACACAGGTTCTCTCCCTCTTTTCCTGAGTCCAGCCCTCTCAGTGTTGAGGCTGACAGGACTAGCTCTGCTCTGCAATATTGATCTTTACAACAAGCTCTGTAAATATCAATATTTCTGTACTTCAAGCCGAGGAGAAGCAGCACAGAGCAATGTCCCCTGCCAGGCAAACACACCAGGTCAGCCTGGGGAGAGCTGAGACAAGATTAATGGGAAAGGAAAACAGACAGGAAGGAAAAAAGAGCTTGGAAGGAGAAAATAAGCCCTGGAGAATGAGAGGAGAGCTCCTGTGAGCTGGAGGAAAGGCAGAGATACTGCAAACACACTCTGGGGACATGCCAAGCCTGGAAGAAGAATAAGGTTGGGAAACAGGAGAAGGCAGCATGGAGAGCACCAGGACTGGAGGAGCAAACTCTGAGGTTCTCTCCTGGTTTTAATTCACTCCTACTATCTATGTAGTAGGATCTATATATCCCCTGTCTATGCTAAAGTGCATGCATTGGCCTCATCAAACAGTGTCCTGTGCTGTTGTAGGGCTGAAAAACCCTCCCCGGCTGAAGAATTCGAGGTGTTATTGATCTCCTGGTTGTCTCTTATTGCAATGAATGGTTGGAAAAGCCCTCTGAGATCATCCAGTGCAACCATCATGCTCACCACCAAACCACGTCACTGGAGTCCCACATCTACACAGGCTTTGAATACCTCCAGGGGTGAGGATTCCACCACTGCCCTGGGCAGCCTGGAGCCACCATCTTCCTAACCCAGATTTGGGCTTCAGAGGAAATGAACTCAGAAAAATCAGTTCCAAATGAACTCATTTTTTGTGTCTTTAGAAGAAAACATCCTTGGAGCAGACGTGCTACTATTACATCTGCCATTAACTCTGCCATTTACTAATTGAAGCCTTTTTCCACCTCTCTGACACAGATTTGAGATGAAAAGTTCAAAGACATCCAAGTGCCTATAAAAGGCTAAATTCAGCTGTGAAACAGATTTCCATTTTCCTAATGCTTTTTGACACTTGCTGCTGTCCAGTCACATTAGTCTGTGAAAATATTTCCAGCTCTGCCTGTCCCTAAGTGTGTGCCAGAGCAAATGGGAATCCAGAACTCAGAGGAAATAAGTCCTGCAGATAAGGTCCTTCATGAGCTAAGAAGACAGAAGAGCAACTCTTCAGACACCACAAATGCAATCACAATGCTGTACCCAAAAATGGGGTGCATGTGCCAGCAGGAGAATACAAAGATTGGCTTTTCAGGTGAATTCTTGACAAGATGTAACCCTAATGGCCTTTTTTGTATGTGCTGTGGGTGATTTTGATGGAGAAAAACAGAGGACACTTTAGACACATTATGCATTCTGATGCTAAGTAACTGGCAATTAGCTTAAAGTACATAATTGGAGCTTAGTGCAGCAATGGAGAAGATAACAAAGGTGAAATGAAAATAAAAATAAAGGCTGGGGGAATGTGTTATGAAACTGGGGAATGGTGAGGGTTAAAGCAAGACAAGGCAGAAAAACAAGGAAAAAAACCACAAAATGAAAAACAAAACAAGAACTTCAAACAAAAAATCAGAAGGAAAAAAAGAAACAAAAAATAAAGAAACAAAGAAAGAAAAATAATGAAAGAAATATCAAAAATAAAGAAAAAATAAAGAAACAACCAAAAAAATAAAAATAAAGAAACAAAAAAAGCTTAAAACCATATCTGGGGGGAAAAAAAACACAAAGAAAAAGGAAAAACCCAACCCCAGAGACACTAAAATGAGTCCTACCAAGCTAAACCTGAAGGTAGGTGAGATGGCCAAAGCCTACATCCCTTCTTCAAGCTAAATTCCCCAATGGACTCTGAGATGGACTCACTACACAGCCCCAGGACACCCCCAGCTCCAGCACCATCACCCCCTGCAGAAAATGGCCCAGCTAAGGACATGATGACTCTTAGCTGCCCCTCTTTGCAGACAGCTTGCAGTGGGAATTCTACCTCACACTGCCTTCTCCCAGCTTTCCCCAGTGAGGGTGAAAGAGGTTGGTTTGGAAGGAGAAGAAAGTCACTGGCTGCAGGTGGGTGCTGGAAATATGCAGCCACTGAAAGGCTGGAGCTCAGAGAGCTGGGCTGGGGCCATGGAATCAGACTGGAGGAAGCAGCAGCCCTGCAGCTTGCACAGCTTCCAGGGAGGACTCCAAACTGGGGTGAAAGGGATCCAGACAGTGCAAGGAGTCAAGTTCTGCATCTGCTTGCAAATAAGAGACCAAAAAATGGGCAATTTTGACCTGGTTTAGGAAAGGATTCTCCAGTGGGGTTATAGCTCTGGCAGCAGAATCAGGCAGATTCAGTCATGCAAAATGTTTGTTCTCACACTTGATCCTCTCAGCAATGCACAGACCATCCCTCAGACACAAGAGACACCTCAGTGGCTGATGCACTTATCACAGAATCACAGAATGCTTTGGGTGGGAAGGGACCTTTCAAGGGACATCTCCAACTAGAGCAGGTTACTCAGAGCCACAAACAACCTGACCTGGGATGGTTCCAGGGATAAGACATCTCCCACCTTTCTGGCCAACCTGGGACAGGCTCTCACCACCCTCAGGGTAAATTTATATCCAGTTTAAATCTCCTCTTTTACTTTCCAACCATCAGCCCTGCTCCTGTCCCAACAGGTCCTGCTCAAGGGTCTGTCCTCACCTTTTGTCTAGGCCCCCAGGGTTGATGACTTGTCCCCTGGGGCAATGACAAGAAGAAACATGGAAATATTTATTTAGGATCAGTCTCCAACTGTGTCTAACTGCAGCTGGCAGAAGTATGTTTGTCATGCTCAAGCAATCAAGAGCCTGGATGCTTTTGTTTGACATCTGGACTTGCTCAAAGTCACCAATAACCTTGACCCTTTGAAAGACAAGTCCTCTGCAAGCTGCTCCTTTCCTTCACTCCCAGGTTGCTCCTACTTGCCTTCTAGCATGTGCAGAGAGGCAAGATCATTGCACCAAGCCTTCAGCAACAACTGCCAACCCCCTTCTGGTCAGAGAGTCTTTAGAAATCCAGAAGACCTCTTGGAAGGGATCTAAGGTCTAGGAGAGCTCACCAGCTTCCTAGCTTTCCCACAAAGATGCATTGGTTCACAGTGCATCCTTGGGAAGGGCTCCCTGAATGGAGGCTGGAGCCAGGTGGGGTTGGTCTCTTCTTCCAGGTAATTAGAGATAGGACAAGAGGAAATGGCCTCAAGTTGCACCAGGAGAGGTTTAGGTTCCATATCAGGAAAATATCCTTCATGGAAAGAGTTGTCAGGCGTTGGCCCAGGCTGCCCAGGACAGTGGTGGGGTCACCATCCCTGAAGGGGTTCAAACAGTGTATAGACATGGCATTGAGTGACATGGTTTAGTGGCATGGGGGTGATAGGTTGACAAGTTGGACTTGATCTATGAGGTCTTTTCCAACCATAATGACTCAATGATCCCACAAGGTCCTTTGGCACTTGTGGGACTTCTGCCCAGAAGAAATCTCCTCTTCAGTTGTCCTCTCTGACTCCTCTCCCTTTGAGGTGTCATCTGTAATGAGGGTGTGTGGAGCTGGCTGAGGTGGCTTTAGTGTAATTGCTTCATCTCCAAATTTGGGATAGCAATTATGATAAGTCTGTCCTAAGTACACAAAGAGCAGAGAGATCAAACAGTGGAAGATGTGCCCCACACCTCACCAAACAGTGGATTTGAGAAGGAACACAAAGAGGGCAAAGAGATGCAATTTCCTACCAGTTAGTTCTACTGCTATGTCACAAATCCCCTTCAGGTGACCTGGATCAACTCAGCAAACACCAATCTTGGCTCAGCAGGTGCCTGATGAGAATTCAGATGCCAGGGAGAAGAAGGACATGAGAATTAAGACAGGAGCTGAAGGAAACTCTAGTGTGCACTGAACATCTCTGAGGGCTGCTGCTAGCCAGCCTCGTGCAAGGTGCCAGACAGCCAGCAAGGTAGGAGCCCATGGGAGGGTTGATGTTTGTGGGGAAGGAGAGGGAGGGGAAGTGTTGAGATTACAGAAAATGGACAGTTTTGGAGTCTTCAAAGAGAAACTCTGCTCAGCAGGTGATGCTCCATGAGCAGCACTGCCTTAGAGCCTGCAGGAGGATGAGCAGAGGCACAGTGAGGAAAAAACAGGGACCTGAGAGGTGGGATTTCATGGGGAGCAGGAGTCCAGCAGGGCTGCCTCTCATCTCCCAGATGTTAACTACTAAGCAGTGATGTGGTACTCAAAAAGAGATGTCTTCATGGATGTTACAGCTTCAGGATCAACTCCTACAGCACAGAAAACCATCCCCAGTTCTGCTCACCAGCAGAACACAGACAGGCAAAAGGAATAGAGGAAGGAGATGTGGAAAAGGTAAATAAAACCCCATGGAAATAAAAAGATGAAAGGCACTGGAACAGTTTCCTCTACAAGAGACAGTGGGCACAGCTCAAGGTCAAGTTCACTGCAAAGGAGCAGTCCAGGCATGCTGAATGTACATCAGCACCTTTGTCACTACATTACTGTTCTTCTCATAGAGCTTTAGAAGGGTTTGGGTGGGAAGGGACCTTTAGAGGTCATCTAGTCCAACCCCTGCAGCCAGCAGGGACATCTCCAACTAGAGCAGGTTGCTCATAGCCCCAAACAACTGACCAAAAGACCTCTAAGATCATCAAAGTCCAACCACCAATCCCACACCCCCACGCTACTAAACCACCTTGTGGAGTGCCATGTACATTCACAGGTACATTTTAGGAGCAATCCCAGCAAGCTGGTTTTATATTGAATTTCTAATGAACAGATTTTGAGGTAATTTTTGGTAGACTGCTAGGAATTGCACATCATGATGCAAAACTTGATCTTCTGCAAAGGTTCCAGAACTCCACTGCACTCCACTCCACCACTGTGATGGCTAGGCTCACAGGCTGTTTGCTGTCACATGAAAAAGCTTCATTACCATCAGGAAGACCTCAGAACGTTGCTAATCTTGCCACATCTGCCAATTACAGACCTGTTAACCATCCCTTGTAACATCAAACCCCACCAGCTGGACCTCACATGGCTTTAGAAGGACCATGTTTTCCGGTGGCTCAGCAGGTGAGTCGAGCTCCTGTGTGCATTAGCAGAGTTAAACTGGTTCTGCCTTCAGGGTAACCAATCAGACTGTGCAAATGCTGCTGCTCCTGGAGTTGTTGAAATAATTTGTCTTTGGGGAATTCTAGTAAAACAATGCAGTCCTGCTTCTCTCCAAAAGGCATGAAGGCAGAAACAAGAAATCTGTTCGTCTTCCAGAAAATCATAAACTCACAGAATCACCTGAGTTAGAAGAGACCCACCAGGATCATCCAGTCCAACTCCTGTCCATGCCTAGGACAGCCCCAAAGTCACCTGATGTGTCTAAGAGCATTTGCCAGATGCTTCTGGAATTCTGTCAGGCTGGGTGCTGTGACTGCATCCCTAAGGAGGCTGTTCCAGGGCTCCACCACCCTCTGGGTGAAGAACCTTTGCCTCATATCCAACCTAGACCTCCCCAGCACAGCTTCATGCTGTTCCTTCAGGTCCTGTCACTGGTCAACAGAGAGGAGATATCAGCTCCTGTCCCTCTGTTTCCCCTCATCAAGAAGTTACAGACCACGGTGAGGTCTCCCCTCAGTCCCCTCTTTTCCAGGCTGAATAAACCAAGTGACTTCAGCTATTCCTCACACTGCTTCCCCTCCAGACCCCTCACCATCTTTATGGCCTCTTCTGGATGCTCTCCAACAGCTTCATATCTTTCCTATGTTGTGGTGCCCAAAACTCCACAGTACAAGAAAACAACATTTCCAGCCTCTCTGCCCCAAGCCTGGAGCATTGATGGGGTGTTGTGACCCCCCTGAAACGTCCCCAGGCACAGTGAGAGCTTTCCATGATGTCAGAGCTCTCCTGCTGGGATCTGTGATGACAGAGCCAAGTTTCTCCTCTGTTTATTGCTAATGCTCTCCACATCATTTCCTTCATAACTTCCCTTACATGACACCAGCTAAGGAACTTTCCTGGGACCCTTCCACTGCTCAGAAGGGGATGAAGCCAATCAGACTTGTCCAATATCATCAACTCAGAACAAAGTTAAACAACAATCACAAAAAGCTATTGCCACCATAGCTGTAACTTTCCGCTCCCACCTGGCAGCACACACAATGAAGCCCTTTGCTGCCTCCAAATCCACTTCCTTTCATAGCCACTATCATGTGGTCACAGAATCACTAAGGTTGGAAGAGACCTCTAAGATCATCAACCTATCACCACCATGTCACTAAACCATGTCCCTCAGCACCACATCTACCCAGATAGAACCATAAGGAACAAAGAACAGGGATTTTGGGGCTGTGGAACCTTGACATGCAGAATTCTGATCTCTTTTGAAGTTCTCTGGATTTCTTTCTGTAAAAATCTCCCTCCCAGCTCCAAGCATCCGACTGCAGAGAAAGAAGAGGCTTAGCTAAAAAAAAGCTAGCCTTAAAATGTACAGGCACAATCAGGCTGAAAGGCCAATCTCAAAAAGAAATCAATATTTATCAGTTTTGAGAAGAATACAGAACCCCAAGGGGCACAGGGCAGTGGGAGATACACCACCAATAAATTTCCTTTGCTGCTACTACAAGCACCTCCTTGCTTTAAACATCTTATGACAGGATAAGCAAGAATTAACCTTTCTAAGAGCATTTCCATGACCCTTACATTGAAGAATTTATCAACATTAGCACAAATCAAGAACTACTTCTCATTCACCACTGATTGCAGCTCCAGAAGAAAGGATCAGGCTGGGTTTGAGATGTCTTCTTCATGGTCAGGGAGGGACTGTGAGTGAAACCTTTCATCAGAGAATACCATGCACTGTACCTGCTATCCCCACAGGTCCCAGACCTTACCGCCCTGTGAAGAGGAATCAACAATGATTTAGGTTGGAAAAGACCTTCAGGAGCACTGAGTCCAACTGCTGACCAGCACTGCCAGGTCATCACTAACCCATGGCCCTCAGCACCACAGCTCCAGGGCTTTGAAACCCCTCCAGGGATGGTGGCTACACCACTGCCCTGGGCAGCCTGGGACAGGCCTTGGCAACCCTTTCAAGGAAGAAACTGTCCCTGATGCCCAGTCTCAGAGGAGCGGCAGAACATGTGTGCTGCCTGACGTAGCCACACTGCTGCTGTCACAGGCTGATCTGCTCAGTTTACTCTACTGCCAAGGGGGCAGGAATGCAGAAGTACTGAAGACCAGATTATCCATGCCTTCATGAGTTCTGATGCTGGCTGCAGTGGTCCTTAGCACCAGTGAGACACAGATCAGGGCAATTATGAGCATGTGCTTGGAGTTCCTACACTACACCAGGGTGCAGAACCTCCTCTGCAATTAAAGGAGTAGAGGAAAAGACAGAAATGTTATTCTGAAGTGCAGTGATGAAAGAGGTAACTAGGGAGATATGTGAAAGGAAAATAGCTTATAAAGCTCCTTAGGCTTTTCAGAAATGAAAGATAAGAGTAGAAATGTAAGAAAACAGAAGGATTCTCAGTGGTGTAGGTCAGCGCAGAGCTCTCACCACTGATGGAGTGGTGTTACTTGATGCTACAGCTTGAGGGAGTTTCTCCTCCATCTCTGCTCTGCCCTGGGGAAGCCACAGCAGGAGTCCTGGGTCGAGTTCCANCCTGCTTTAGCAGGGGGGTTGGACTGGGTGGTCCCCAGCGGACCCTTCCCACCCCAACCGTGCTGGATTCTGGGATTCTCTGATAGCCAGCTGGGATCTGCTGAGCATCCACAGCCAGGATCTCTCTACACTGATACACAAACCTTGCAAGAAACAAAACCTTAAGAAAGCCAACAAGGTAGAACATTAACACTAGAAAAACAATGCCCTTTAGGCTGCAAATATGGTGTGATTAATTGCCAGCATCTCATCTCTAATTTCTGGCATAATTATTCTATGTTAGGGATGATGCTAATTTGAATGTCCATCTAGAACACAGATCTAATTGATGCCACTGCTGGAATTCAATTATCTTCTTAGGCTTTCAGCACTGCAACCTAAGGCAACAAGGGTCTCTAACACAGCACCAACATTTGTTTATATTCCAAGATAATCAGAAGTGACGAGAGAGAGAATCTCTGCTACAAAAAGACTACTTTAAAAAGGTTCTGTTTGCTGATAGATTTTCCCAGGGACATTGGAGAGTTGTGAAAGGAAGGGCTGAGAACCCTGGGGAGCAGGGAGTGGGGTCCCAGCCCAAACAGGACTCTGGAAGGGATGAAGAATCCAGCATGGGAGAGGTTCCTGCAGAGCTGGTAACCCTTTGCTGCCTGATCCTTAGGGAGAGGAGGCTGCCAGTGAAGGGGAAGACAGCCCAGAAGCTCCATCCTGACCTCTTATCACTCAAGGACAGGGGTACCAATGGACAAGTGTTGATTGTGCTCCCAAAGGCAAACCCGAGCAGTGACTCCTTCAGCCTTGTGCTTCACATGCCACTGCCCCACCCCCAGTGAGGACCTGCCCACAGCATTGCACCATGACCTGGTCTGGAGCTCAGGAGCTCATAGTCCACACTCCCTTAATAAAACTGACAGAAAAGGCAGGATCAAAGGAGATTTGGAGGAATTAATTGCCCTTTGTGTTTCACATTTGCTGTATTTTCCACAGACCTCCCTCAGCCTTTCCACCTCAGCATCATTGCCCTGCTGGGGACACCTGCACAGAGGTCTCAGGCACCCCTTAGACAAACTCAAAAATGAATGTTGGTTTCCTTTTCTTTTCTTCTTCCTTTGAACCTGAAACTCTAAATTAAAACCAGGCTCTTTTCCTGGCTGCAAAGCTCTCTGTGTTTCAATTCAGCTCTCAATTCTGGTATCACTTTCTCTCCCCAACCTGACACTTGCCCACCTTTTCTTTCTGGGTCTTGTTTCTATGCCCACACAAGACTTGCACCTCCCTTTCTACTTCATTTTCCACCTCAAGGAGTTGATTGTCTGCACAGATTTGTCTCGGTGGGAGCTCTTTCTCTGGCCACTGGCAATGCTACCAGATGCTGGAAGTTGATAAGTCTCCCTGGAATGGTTAATTGTGCTGAATATTCTCAGTCTGCTCTTGCTACATCAGTGGTTAAAAACACATTAATAAAGCAAACAGAGTCTTAACAAGGACCTGTCCAAACATCCACCCATCCCAGCCAAGCACAGAGGAGCTTCCATGAAAATACCTGGATTCAAAACCAGTCTGTCACTATTCCAGGAGTAAAAAAACCTAACAGATTTTTGAAGTCATTTCCTAAAATAAATGATTTCCTTGGAAAAATCGGGAGCCTCCTCCCATTGCTGCCTGACCACCACATGTCCTTCAGGTGATGGTCATGGGAAGAGCCAAGAGGGTCAGGGATGCTGAAGAGAGACTCTTCCCTGGTGTTCCTGACAACTCTGGAAGCGTGGGTGAGGATAGGAGGAGGAAAAAGGAAAGTTGAGATGAAGCTGGAGGTTTTTCAGCTCCTTTTAGTGTTGCTCAAAGCAGTGGCTGCTGCTTCTTACCGAGATACCAACTACTGTAACAATGTTAATGGTGGCAGGGATAAAGACAATGTATTTGAAATCCTTTTGAAGGAACATGTTAGTGAATGCAGTCTATGAACTGGGATTTAATTAAAAATGCTGGAGCTGTAAACCTTTAAGGATAAAGTGAATTAACTAGAAGGTTTTATAATGAATTAATATAACACAGGAACCAGAGCAGGTTTTAAAGGCATTTCAGATAGTTCTTGTATGGAGAAACAGCAACACATGTGACTCACTTTAATTGCTTTTCATCACTGGGAAACAAGAGTGGGGTTTTTTGGGGTTGTTTTTTTTCTTTCCCATTTATGTT
>VWZX01004903.1:1572681-1600411 GCA_013399015.1 Galbula dea | reverse complement strand
ATATTCTGTGATTCTGTGTATGTGTCTAACCTAATGAGGGAAAGAGGAATAACTGTTTGACCAGTTACATTATGGTCACAGTTTCATCAGAGTTATTTTTGGGAGCTTTTGGTTATGTGCAGGGTTTGTTGTTGTTGGGTGGGGTTTTTTTGATTTTAATTTAGGTTTGGGGTTTTTTTACAGTTTCTGTGCAGAATTAGATGTTTGATGTTTTGTGTATTGTATCTTTAGCCTATTTTCTACAGCTAACCTTCTGGTTTATTTGCTAAATTTGAGAATTAATTGCAGGTTATCATATCATTTCACTTTAAGGTATACAGGCACGACTAGATATTTTCAATAATACACTAATAACATGCAATGGCTAACGTAGGGTGCTTTCACTTGCTCTTCTCAATCTGATTTTGCTTTCAATTTGTTCGACAGATTTCAGCTGTAATATTCTACTGCAGTATACAGGTAGAATTCCATGTTGGGCATGGCAAAGCAAAGAACAAGGAGTAAAGTCAGATATGGGCATTACGTTATGTTAAAATATGTTTAAAAGTATGACTGACACTTGCAATGTTTTGTGGATTATTTTAAAACATTCTTTATTTAATCACTTGGGTAACTATAAATTTCAACACAAGTTTTTACAACATTTTTTTCTGAGGTGATTTAATTTTCCTCCTTTGAAAGAAAGCTGGGAAGTGTAAAAGCTGCACTGTTTAGCATGTCACAATATTCTCCAACAGTACAGAAACAATCTGTCATGCAGACTGTCAATACTCCTAGCTCTGAAGGAACATATTATGCATTCCCATATTTGTGACTTTATTGATCTTCTGTCATTCCTACAGAGTGCAACTGGTATTTTCTAACAAAATGTAATTTGCTGGAACAAACAAACAGTCAAGTGCTGATGAAAAGAATTCTAGGAAAGGCCACTCTGTCTACGAATGAGTTATGTAGGCCAGTTCTGCTTAGTTGATGTCTGCTTTGTATGCACTTTCTGATGCTCACAGTCCTTATTAGCACACTGCCTTTTAATTAAAAATAACTGCATTTTCACTTATTAGCCTCAGTGTTCCCAAACCCATTAATTGAAATTTTCTAAAGTTCTGATAGGAATTAGTCATCCAACTTCCACTGAATTTTAATGATATTTTGATACATGCTTGCAGCTGTAAAATGTTTCCTAAAACAGACTGTGAACTGCTGTAGCTGTATGCATGTCAAGTGTGCAAGTTCTTTGTGCTGCTCAGGGATGAACTGCATTAAGGAAACTGGATTTTCAGAACTGATAGTGGGCTTTTACTCCAAAGACTTGTAAATTACTGGTTTGTAGGAAAATTGAGGTATTTTTTCTAATAACTGAGACTGTATGCCGTTGACCTGTGCCTAATAGACTTGTGAGAAACAAGGTTCTTTTCTATCAACAGGCTGTCACAGATCATACAAAATGGTCTGTGTTTTTGTGTTTGGGTTTTAGTTTGCCTTTTTTTTTTCTTTGGTATCACTCTTTGCAGTACTAAACTGTCTTGTGCACTCTTTTGGTGTAAACTTCTATGCATGCTCAAAAGAAAAAGCACGTTAAGTAGCATCTTTCTTTGCCGTTCTGAATGCAGCTTTGGGAACAGAATGGAGTGGCCAAACACAGTTCTAGATAAAGATGCTTTTACCATAATTCATACATAACTTTAATTTTGTTTCTGAAATAGACCTGATACAAATTACCCCAAAAGAGCACCAGTTCTAATGATGTCTATTTTTCACTCTGCTATTTTGGAGTTATTAATAAGAGTATTGCAGATACAGCAAAAATGTTTTTCATGACATGATAAAGAAGTTACGTACGATTGTTGCTCATTAGGAACAAGCTTGGTCCTGACAAACTTGGTCTGATGACGATATCTCATGGGAATGAGAAATAAGAAAACAGAAAGGAGAGGCTTATCTGTTTCTTCTCTGGAAAGAAGGAAGAATGGAAGTTGGCTGGTATGTTTTAAATCTGTTCAGCTAAGGCAGTATTATAAATTGGAAAAGGAAAGAAGTAAAAATAAAGGACGTTTGTTTATTTTGTTGCTATAATCTGAAGACCAAAATCTTAGACTGCTTAAAGAAAATAGAGGAAAAAGTAAAATATTTTGCCCATACTCATTAAGGATTTTGAGAATATAAGTAAAAAAGAAATTTCTCTTTCACTGAAATGGTTCCATTGGTTACTGTAAAGCACAACAATGTGTTAATTCCTCTTAGTTTATTTATCTAAAGAATATTGTGTAAGTTTCTCTTATGCCCTGAACACAAAACCTAAACAATATTTAAGAGAACATTAATATATTTTTGGTCTCTTGGGACCTTTTTATTAGACTTATTATTGTGGTTTATTTAATAGTTTCTTTTATTTCAGTCCTTTTCAGGCTTCTTTGGTATTATTAGTTTTATTTGTAGCATCTCTCTTTTATTCTATATTTGTATTTCCTTTTTGTCATTTAGCATGAAACACCTTGAATTTTAAAGATGGCAACCAACTGGTTTGTTCGCTAGTTTTTTTTCTCTGCTCTCCTCCATATCTAACAACATTCTTGTCTCTTAAAGATGTCAAATGTCTGACAGGAGAAATAAGACCATTAAGCCTCATTTGTTGTAACTGCTACAAAACCCACTGTAATTGATTATAAGTTTTGGCTTCATGTTAGTTGCTAATTAACCTAAGATTAAAGAAAGCCCAGTTTTGCACTGGCAAAGTCAAGAGTCTACTCAGTGAAATGCAGAGGCCCACAGCTGTTTCCATTTATCACTGTTAGAGGTATTTGGAACATTAGAAAAAATCTTACCAGCTTTTTTTCTTTCCATAACATTGCTGAGTATAGAGAAGACCTCAGGTGGTCATCAAGTCTCTGTTTATCACTTGTTCAATCCTAGCTTCTAGCTATCTCTTCTTTCTTGCAACCTGTAGCAGTTGATCTTATCTCTGTACTCTGTCTAAAACATTTAAGACTAAATCTAGGATCCATTTGTTTCTGATGTCTTTGACATAACTCTCATAAACACAAAGGAACACAGTGGAGCACAATGAAAAACACTGAGCTGTTGATTGCACCTTCCTAAACTGAAAATTCAGGAGAGTATATTCTCACATATAAAAAAAGAAGTAGGAGGAATCTCTGGTTTGGTTTTTTTCCCTCATTCTCTTTATTTTTCAGTTAATGTTTATAAAAGTATCCAGACTTGGTACAAATTACATTTGCAAATAGGGATACAGTGGATTTCCCCAGGCAAAAATGGTGTTTGGGAGTGGCAGTGGAATGAGCCTATGTCCATTTCTTGAAGCTAAGTGTCTTGAATTTAGAAGCAGGAGACAAATCCCTGACTAAAAAGAACTGATTATTCTGTGGGGGCAAAATCTATAAGGCACTTTTGACCTAATCTTAAGTGTTTAGATGCTGTTTTAGCTTACTGACCAGTTAGGGCAAACAAGTATTCCTTTAGGCTTCTTTTGGGACTACAGGTATCATTGGGAACATAAAATGAATAATCATTGCTCATTTGTATTATGTCACCTATTCCCACATTTCTTCAGTTAATATTTACTTATTGTTCCAAAACAAACTGAGTTTTTCCTGATACATTTCTGCAGATTTGTGTTTGATATGCGAGTTCAGCAATATCACTTTCAATAAACAAACATGTTTGCTTCAGGCAAACTGCAGCAAAAAGAGAAAAATCAGGTATGATTCGATTAGATTTTGTTTTAAGCTAAAGGTGGAATTTGATTGAGTCACAGCAGGGCCAACTTGAAAAATCACAGCATGAAAGAAAAATGTAAGGATTTGATCAGGTTTTGAAATGTTGTTCATGCAAATGTGATGTAAAGAATCATCCTTTCTAGACATTAAAAGAACTTTCATGATAAAAAAAATAGTCTGCCCTCAACCACCCAAAACCAAGAAATAATCTGTGGGTATTTACTGTAAAGCATGACATCATTCTCTGGGCCAAGTGCAGCTTGTCCAGTCATAAGTGTTGTCCTTAGTGAGTTTTGAATTAACTGTGTAATTGTTAAATGTGACACCATGGTGTCCTGGCCCTTTCTGCATTTGCAAACTTATTTTTGCGCCTTAGCGGTGTATTCTTAGAATACAGTCTTGTTGCTGGTGGAACTAACATAACAGTATTGATGTATTTACTCAGATGTGAAGTTAAAAATGGAAGGGGGAAAAAAAAATCAAAAAATTAAACTCTAAAGCCAGTTTAATTAAATAAAACTCTCTTTTAAGAAAAAAAAAGCAAACCACAAAGCAACAACAAAAAAATTGTCCCTAAAAATCATGTTGCCAAGTAAGGGATATGCAATTGAATTTCTTTGATGGGGAGGGGAGGAGAAAAGGAGGAAATCAGAAATTTACCATAGAGTCTGCTTAATTACATCACTGGTGGTCTTTTAAGTTAGGATTACAATTCAGATTTTGAAGTAAATAAAAGCTGATGAACAGACAGACTTTTTAACTCCACTGGAGTTTTATTTTGATTTCTACAAAGCTATGAGTTCATCTTTAATCTTTTTTTTTTTTCTTTAAGAAGGGCTCTACAAATGTTCTTATGTAGTCTCTCTTCCCAGGCTACTTTTTTGTCCATACTCTGTGTACAGTAGTGTATAGAAAGCAGTCAGAATGAGGGCCCATGGTCTGATTTAAGGGCGTGGTGAAGTGCTTAACAGGAAATACTTGAGAATGAAGAGGGATGGAATTTTCTATCACTACCTAGTTCAGTAAGGGGTAGGGCTTGGTAAAAACTGATGTTTATTTGTACTGTTGCAACTTTTCTTGACCACAGCAGAGGATTTTTTGATAGTATGGTACAAGCTCATTAAATGCACTGCAAGAATTACACACATCAGTACCTTAGACATAGAGTTCTGTAACTGTTTTTGTGATAACTACAGATCCTAACTTATAACTTTTGTTGCTTTGTACAAAATCTTTTGATTAGGTTCTTCAGCAATCTGCTGTAGGACAACAGTGTATGAAAATGTCAGCAGAAAGAGCAGGGTTTTGGCATGTTTATGAATTACAAACACGTGTTTTAACTTCATAGCAGTCACAAGTCATCTTTTGCGAAGTTAATTAAAAAAAAAAAGCATACTCCCTAATGAATAAGACACAGACCACTAAAGCATTAAATTAAATTTGCATACTTCATCACAACTGGCATTTTCCATACAAGAAGGTGAAGAGGAGTGTGTAGCTGGGAGATCCTGCATGATCTGTCAGCCTAAGAAGGAATAGTTTATATGTTGCCACTTTTGCTGTTCCTGGGTGCAACACCAGTAAACATAGCTAAATGAACTAATTTGCGTTCAGAGTATTTGGAGTTCAGTCTAAGGTAGTCAGCTAAACTTTCTTCCTGTGGGAAAACAGAGGGTCCCCTTAGAGCACAATCCATACTAGAATTGTGATAGCATTGCTTAAGGGTAGAGACTTGCTGGAAATTTCATTAAGAGGCTTTTTCCCTTTTGACCTGAGAGAAGGAGTACGCTTGCCAAAAGCTTACTCATCTAATGTGAAGAGAGACCCAAAAAATTTATTCAAATACATTAAGCAACAATATTAAGCCAGAGTTCAGGGGGAGGGAGAAAATATCTATACCATACTTCATCCTGAGCATCCAGTTGGGATCTGGTTGGTTTCATAATAATACAGCTGTGTATGTAATAGGTTCTAATTTCAGCAAAACTCTCAGTCTGTTGAGCTTTCACGTAATTCTGTGCACTACGTTTTAGTCACACTCCTTCTTGCAGGTCACTATTATATCTAATATTTTTGGTATAATATTTTTTCAGTGATTATATTCTTTTCTATATGAACTTCTATGCTTTTTGTTCAGAGCTTAATCTGTATTTCTTAGAATGCATAAAAACCCCCAAGGACTGAAAAGTCATGCTTGTCTTATCAGTACGGTGTTACAGCCACAGGAAGGACCAAGTTAGTTAATGTTTGGAATGGCAGCTGCTAAGAAAGGTGCAGATAATTTGATTGTGTGAGAATGGCTGCTATCTGTATGAGCATACTGTGTGGTATTTTAAAAAAAAAGGGGAAGGGGCATGGTGGGAGGAAAAGAGAAAATGAAACAGAGTAAACAGAAGAAATTTGTGACCAGCTATGCTTTAATATGGATCAAGTTTGCTTTCTATGGAAATTTTGAATACAAGTGAATAGAAAAGGCTTTAAACATTGGAGACTCCAAGATAATAGATGTTTCTGTATTTTGTATTAGAATAAGCAACATCATAATTAGCACAAGGATTTCTTTACTAAGTGGCTGAATGCTTTTATATCCTGCATGTAATAGAGGCAGCAAAAACTGTATGCATTTGACATATACACTACAGGAGTTATGTTGTTTTAAGAGTATTAGTTAATGTTTCTTTTTATTGTCTGACTTGAAGAAATTTTCCATTCTAATTTTCTCTTTGTGAGATTCAGAAGCCTTACTAGATGTTGGGTCACCAGAGACAGAAACTTTAATCCATTTTCTTGTACTTTGAAATATGAATGTGAATGGGGGTTTTGACTCATAATATGTAGTTAATGGTATAGAGAGAGATTTCACAGATTCACAGATGATTCATGGTTGGAAAGGACCTTTGAGATCACTGGGTCCAACAAAAAAAAAAGAAAAAATAACAACCAACCTCCAAAACAACCCACACACAAAACCAACCAAACAAACACCAACCAGCAACAACCATGAACATGCTAGAGCATGTCCTGAAGGACCATGTCTACAGGCTTCTTAAACACCGCCAGGGACAGCAGCTCAACTACCTCCCTGGGAAGGCTGTTCCAGTGCCTCACCACTCTCTGTAAAGAATTTCTTCCTAACATTGGCTCTAAACCTCCCCTGTTGCAACTTCAGACCACTTCCTCTTATTCTGTCACTAGTTACTAGGGAGAAGAGGCCAACACCACCTCTCTCCAACCTCCTTTCAGGTAGTCATAGAGGGCAATGAGGTCCCCCCTCAGCCTCCTCTACTCCAAACTAAACATGCCCAGCTCCTTCAATCTCTCCTCATACAACTTGTTCTCTACACCCCTCAGAAGCTTGGTAGCTCTCCTCTGGACATGCTTGAACACCTCCATGTCCTTCCTGTAATTTGAATCCCAAAATCTGTAACCCTACCTTTGTGAATCACGTATACGTTCTTGTATGCTGATGTAGTGCCTTGTATACATGTGACTTTCAGCAAGATGTACTCCCATCATGCAGATAGTTCCTGAGTTGAGATATCAGTTCAAGTACAGAACAATTTTGAGATCAGGAGCATTGGCCAGGAAATAACAGTTTTGATTAGATCATCTTCTCTCATGTCCAGAGTCTTGGTTCCTGACAAATAAGATACCTTGCAGATTAAACAATCTTTGCAGTTACTCTAAGCTGTACCTGATTGTGACAGCCCCCAGTAAACAGCTGGAGATGTTTATGGAAGAGCAGCGCTCTTAGTCCCTGTTAAATTTCTGACCTGAAGTTAAGGCTGGGAACCATATGTTGTTTCTATGCAAACTGGATTTTGCTTTGTGCTGGTAATATTGTAATCAGGAGTTTGCAGTGGCTTGAGATCCAGTTTACATTGTAGCAACTGTGCAGAGAAGGCTGAATATGTTAGCAGGTCTGACCTTTTATAGTGACAAAAGTTGTCTTCGTTATGTGAACTTTAGGTGTACATGAGTTCTTAAGCACCTCCTTATGCTATTGGAGCACCTTGGATTTGAATGACTTGAGAAAAGAGTATGTGGAACGTGGCTTTTTACAGGATTGCATTCTTGCTTTGTATTCTCTAATTCACATGTCTATTTTTATTATCTAAGACACTTTTTGTTGTTTTAGAAAAACATTCTCTATTTAAAAGCCTTTAGATAAAGGAAATCAGGAAATCACTGTTTAGACAGCTTGGTACCATGAGCTTTGTCCTTGAGAGCAGCTGAGGCTTTTTGGATTGTAAAGACAAAATTACCTGTAACAAGGTATTTTTAAACACATGTTGTTCCAAGGTAGGCAGCTGCTCACAGCATGAGTCCTTCATCACTGCTGTTCTCAGCAGTTTGCTTTCACTACTTAAGGCAGTAGGGCATGGAAGATAACTTCAATACATCGTTTTTCTATTTTCGTTAATCAGAATTGTCAATGTGACTGGATTTTGATGGCAAGAAAATGCTGCAAACCCAACAGAATGTAGCTGAGTTGATGAAGCTTAATCTCCAAGAAAACACTTCATTCTTAAATTACCGTTAATATAAACCACTCAGAAATAAAACTTGGGGGATATTATTTGTACAAGAACAAGAATTTGGAATGAGAATGGTCACCTATCTGGGATGTACACAGTTTCTTTTATAGCTACAGTATTACCTTCTCTCCCTTAACATGCTCTTTCAGTTCTGTGGAATGCCAGTGTATTGTGGTAATAATAACCGGTACATATTATCTTTAGTAACATTTCTAGTTACAGAATTCTAGTCTGGCAGTCTACTTGCATTTCTTAACTAACAAAATAAAAACAAGTCAGAATGCCATCAGAATAGGAGTTAGTAAGGGAAATCTAGAATACTAAGACTAAAGGAACAGATAAATATGTCTCTGGGTTAACAAAAACATTAGAAAACAGTATATATATTTTATAAATACCATGTACTCACATAAGCTACTATACACTCATTAAATATTGTTAAACTGTAGAGGTTAGCAGTCTTTCTCTTTTTTCTTTTTTTTTTCCAATTTCAGAAGATAAAAGGGGTTGTAAAAATTGTCTAAAGGCAGTATTGTTTCCAGATTATAATCTTGCAGCATTCTTCTTGGTATTATCTGGAGTTTGTTCATATATCATCTTCAGAAATCTGCCATAAATTGCTGACTTCTGTGCTACTCAAAGCCTCTGATCTGTTGTTAGATTTACCAAAAATATTTTTTTCATATTTTTAATGCAGTTCCCTTAAAGGAATTAAATAGATTTTCAAAGCAAAAAATACTTCTGTAATCAACATGGTATCTTAAAATTTGCATAAATACCCATGTAGCGTTAAAATTACGAAGCATGAAAACTTTCCAAGTAATGCATTTGTCAAAATTTTATGCCACAACTCAGTTTCAAAGACATGTCTCAATCATTTAGACAATAGAAATGTATCATCATTCATAAATAAGTATTTGTGGAATTGTTTGTTTAGAAATTTGAATTATCTCCTCTAGAAGTCTGCATGTTTATTTTACAAAGCAAGATACCTTTTTTGTTTTCTTTTCTTTATAAACAGTCTCTTAGAGAGCAGGAATATGCTCTTGAATAAATAAGTGTATTTTAATTTTTTTTTTATAACACCATTAGCCTGGTTTCTGAGATCCTTTCACTTAGGATATACTATCTCATTTCTCTTCCAGTTTCAAAAGAAATGTTTTTCACTGAACAGTATAGAGTGTTTATAAGTAGTGTGTGTCTACGCATTTCTCAAGGGAAAGCTAAGTTCAAGAAATAAGTTGTTTCCATTTCATGGTTTCTGTAGCCTTTCCTATCTCTTAATAACTCAGTCAAGGAGTGTTAGTGTTTTCCAGTTTTTATCTCTTAGTCTCTTCTATGAGTATTCCACCAAAAATTAAGTTTTATAATTCACATAAATTATATATACCTATATCTCCTAGAAGCTCATGCTGTCACAAAGAGGTAATATTTAGTCCTGAGCAGCCTGCTCTAGGTGACCTTACTTGAGCAGGAGGTTTGGATAGGCTGACCCCCTAAGGTCCCTTCCAGCCCAAAAGATTCTGTGATTCAAACTCAAATATTCTCAATTCTGTGATTCTATTTAGAATCATGGAACCTATGGAATGGTTTGGGTTGAAAGGACCTTAAAGGTCATCTTCTCCAACCTTCCTGCAATGAGCAGGGACATCTTCAACAAGATCAGGTTACTCAGAGCTCTGTCCAACCTAACCTTGAATGTCAGTCTACCATCTCCCCAGGCCAAGCTATTCCAGTTTTTCACTAACCTAATCATAAAAAACCCCTTCTTCCTTATGTCTAGTCTAAACCTGCCCTGGTTTACTTTAAAACCATTGCTCCTTGTTCTGTCACAAGTCCTGCTAAAAGACTGTCCTTATCTATAGGCCCCCTTAAGCAGGCTTCAGTAATGTCTCCCTAGAGCCTTCTCTTCTCCAGGCTGAACAACTGACTCAGCCTTTCCTCATAAGAGTGGTGTTCCAGCCCTCAGATCATTTTTTTGCCTGCCTCTGCACCTGCTCCAGCAGATCCACATGTGTCTTGTATGGAGGACCCCAGAGGTGGACATAGTAGTCCAGGTGTGGTCTCACCAGAGTAGAACCTAAAGAAGCTTTAGGATGATTTTTGGGTTGCCTCTCTGTCAGACAGGAGCCTACACTGGAGAAAGCAGCAGCTGTGTGGTTACATTTCACCAGGGTGCTTAGTCACATGATGCATTCTGTTGGAGCAAGTGGTTTCAGTTAAAATAAATAGTCCTGCATATGTGAGTACAAAGGCTATGTTGTTTTTAGTAGGAGGACGTGCATATTTATTTAATGATAGCTCTCTTTAACCCAGCTTCTCACGATATAAAATTCACTGTCTCCACAGTATATTCCTCTGCTTCAATTTGCCTATCTCAATAAGACTGAAATGCTGAGAATGTGGGCTGTCTGTTTTCCACTATGAAACATTTTGGTACACCTGCAGAAGACAGTATAGATATAGTCAGAGAGAATTATCCATTCCTAAATGATAACCAGTTCCTTCCAAGCCATTTGTGACAGATTGTTGGCTTCCTGTCCTTTCCTAGATATGCTTCTGTAAATCATAGGATAAGGTGTAAAGATTTACAGCACATACCTTTTTAGTAATGATTTACTATCTTTCTCTATAATGATGACCTTTGATGTCTAAAGAGAAAGGCAGTTGAATACCTGTTTGCTAGTGTGTTTTCTATACTTCCTCCAGCATTGTCAGCTGAATGTGCTTCGTTTTCCATGGTCAATTTGTCTCCAGGAAAAAAAAAATAAAGAAAGAAAAAAATATGAAAAGAAAAAAACCTAGCTGTGTCCCAGTGAATGATTTTTCCTTATAGGCCATTTATAAAATATGACTTTTATTGGTAAAGTCAGGAAGCATATTATCAGGTATCAAAGAACAGATTTAAAATGACAAAGACCAAGAGTGTAGATAAGTGATGGTTACCTAATGCATGAATTTACAAAAGCCTTGTTTATCTATTGCGGTAATAGGGCTTTTTAAAATCACAACTGCCATGCATTTTCTTTCGAATATGGGAGGGCAGAGATGGGTCCTTTCACTGCTCTTAAACACACAATGCTGTTACCAAGCCTGTTTCCTTGATATTTGCTTTTATATCATGTCTTGTAACACACCAGTTGCACAGTCCAGGTTTTGGTTTATGTTTCTGTTAAGCTCTCCTTTATCCTGAATTCACTTGGCTAAACTGTCAAGGCTTTGTTTTAAGGCTTAAGGCTGTAAGGCTTAAAGGCTTTGTTTTCTTCTCTTTTTGACTATTCAGACTACTCCCACCTTATGAAGTCTCCCTTGTTTACACCTATGTGAGGAGATTCAACCAAATGAGCTGCCTTTCTTCCTTCTTTCAGTATACTCAGATCTGGTTCACTTCACAAAAGTTAGACTCTCTTTTCCTGACTTGCTTCTGCCATGAGGCAGGGTAACAGCCATTTGAATTGAAGAAGAAAATGAAATTTGACTATCTTTAAAATTCCATCTTACATTATTTCTGAATTTTTTTCTTAAAGATCTGGTAAATCAGAATGAAATTAATTTTTGTTTTTAAAATAACCTGAATGTCTGATCAGTCTTTTAGAAAGTGTGTTCTTGGTTTGCTGGGAAAAATTGCATATTTACAAGAGAACTTGCTGTGCTTTGCTATGCTGTTAGCTGGGACTGAATTCTTAGCTGAGCAAGTGCAGTGTGCACAGCTTGCTCACTAAGTAGATCTTTATCTTTTGCAAGAATATATTTTCTATGTTTCTGAGTATAAAAGATAACATAAAAAATTTACCTCACCTTACATCACTTATTATGTTTGTCCTTTCTGATAAGCACTTCTTTTCTTAATGTAAACAGTGGAAAAGGAATAGATAGCTGCTAAACCAGGAAAGCTTCAAAAAGGTAAATTGCAATATAAATATGTTTCAGTTTTTCTAGTAAGAAAATGTTGGCTGTCTCTTTTGGTAAAATATGATTTTTGGGGGGGAGGAACAAAATATTTTCTGAAATGGATTAATTCTGAAGTGTAGTAAAGAATTCTGTAGGGTATGGATTTACTCATGAGAAGTTAAATCTGTCCATGGCAAAGGAAAATACTCCATGTAAAACTTCTGTATATTTAGGACCTGAAGCTCCCACCCAATCACATGCAAAAAAAAGGTCAAAATTTATGGATGGGCCAATGAAGGTGGTCCTAACATATGGCCATAGACTTTTAAAAGAAGAGTAAGTTTCTCAATGCAAGTTCTTTGTAAAAGAAATAAGTAAATAAAATAAGTAAATAGAAGCTCTCCACACCTTTGAGCTGTGAGTGTGAGGTTAACTGGACAAGTGAGATTTTTCAGGTAGTCTAAAAATTATAGAAATCTCTGTAAGCCTTTTCCCCACGTGCTGGTTGCAACTATAAGGCTAATGTGTATGTGTCATTGGTTTTTACATGCTTCATAGAGAATGCTGTGTAGTCACTTTTGTAAGTGCTTAGATGTGCATCTTCTTTACATGGGGAGGGTTCTTGAAAAAGAAGGCAAATTCAATATATTTCCTTAACACAGCTGAGTTTGTAGTTGTTTGGATGTGAATCAGAGCATGTAGGAGTTGCTGGGATTTCAGTTTTATTTTTTCTAGCTGTGATTGTAAGCTCATGATTTTAATTACTTCTCTTTTCCGTAGTAATTAACTTTTTCTTTTCCTTTTATGACCCAAAATCTCACCCTCTATTTTTAGTTTCCTGTAATATAGATATAGTTTTATCACTTTCAATGTGCATACACATTTTGTATTTTTGGTACCAGTCCAAGCCCTCAATTAGGTAAGCCATGTGTTCAGTAAAGCAGCTTCAGAGTAGAACAGATCAAGAAATCAGATCCTGCACTAGCATTCAGCTTACACAGTTGTTGCTGCCTATCCTTCTCTCATTTGGATATATTGAAGTCCAGGGCACCTACGGGTACCTAATGAAGTTTTCTTTACAGTCCCATTTTAACTTCTTTAGCTAGTAAAACTGGCTATGAAGCCAGTAAGCATTTATTGTTATTTATCATTTGAAGGCTGTTACAGGTGTAACAGGCAGCAACAACCTTAACTGCAAGAAGAGGGTCAAATTCAATGTTAAGTTTTAGACTTGGCTGTTCAACATATGACAATAAATGCTGTAAGTATTCACTGGAAAAGAACTATTTTATCATTGCACGCCTGATTTTAACTTATTTAGAAGTCTGGTTTTGGTACAGGCTCTTCAGGGTTCATTCCTTCACATGGATTATATAAATCACTGCCTTTTATTACATAATTTTCTTCTCATTAAACATGCTCTGAGAAATTTTTACTACTGAGGCAATGGCCAGCAACAAATATTTCTTAAATAGAAAAGCCAGAGAAACTCCTATGGGTGTGCTGAGCAGTTTCAACTTCTTGGACATCAGTAGCCTTGGCTAAATATTTTACTAACTGTCTAGATGTGGAATAATACCTCTTTTAAAATGTGATGATTTTACCTGGAATGACTGCCCTGTGAAACAGGGTGCTCAGCCTTTGATCTCCCACACTAACATGTAGTGCAAGGTAGAGCATGCTTTGGCTCTCCTTGCTGCCAGGGAGAGCATGCTTTGGCTCTCCTTGCTGCCAGGGAGAGCAGGCATATGGGAGAGCTCAGTATTTGGAGTGAAACCAGGATATAGCTTAGCAGTGCTGACTCTATCCTTGGCAGTAATCAGAACATGAAACTAAATAACGGGTGTGACACCTTTATTAGACACTCTGGTGGGTGACAGACCAACAGCATAAGGGAGAAATAAGAAATCAAGTTCTACATTACCTTCCAAAGCTGCACATCTTTGACAGAGAGACGTTTGGTTGATTAGACTTTCTTTGGGGCCTAAGGTTAGGTCTTTAATCACTGTCCTGTTTTAGTATTACCATAAAGCATTATGGAGAAGTAGAAGGCTGTAAACACTCAGTAGTGGTTCAGGATTACAACAGAAGCATGACGGTTCCTCTAAAATTATGAACTTCAAATGATCTATCAAATAATTTATTTTCAGAGGCAGTATTTTATATGTCAGTTTGATATAATTTGTACCTCTCTTAACCTCATTAAAGTCCAAGGATATTTTTTTTTATGGCCAAGGGAATAGTTAGTGAAGGACAAAGTAGTGTCTCTCATTTCAATAAAGGAAGGCAAAAGAATCCTGCAAGTCATTTCCACTGGGAGATCTAACTGGTATGTAGTAGGTTTCACGAGTTACCATTGTTATGAGAATTAAAGGACATTGGATCAGCTAATTAGGATTTATACAAAAGTCTTTCTGACAGAATAACCCCTAAAAGTTAATTGGAAAAGTATCTGCTTGATAATGTTATACTTGCATATTCAAAGGATTTCTACTTCGTTCACTTTGTTTTTTCAGATTTTTTTTTCTTTCTCATCAAAACTATCTTCAGTTACCATTTATTCATGCAATTCCCAAAGGTGCTGATGACATGTTACTGAAGACATTTGTTGTATTTGGGATGGGCATATTTTGCTATTAAATTTAACAAATGTTAACTTTTTATTGTGAAATTTTATCTATCATTTCAGGTGGATTTTCATTACAGTACTTAAAATTCCTTTCTATAAATTTTTTGTGGGTTAAAAATAAATATGCAAATGTACTGTGCATTCTTTATGAAATTAAACTTTTAAATTACTTCTGCAGAATTTGAACTTTTCATATCTCTTCTATTTCCTTTTAAAGGAACCAAGTATTGATTAAAAACCCCCAAACAAATGTTTAAGTTGCTAAGTGAAAATAGAACACTTATCTCTCACATAAGCATAAGCACTTAAAAGCAAGAAAACAGTTAAAGTCAAATCCTACTCTGCCATATGATAAGGCATTTTTCTTATCAAGTATCTGGATAAATACTTTGTCAAAGTACAGTTATCTTAAGCTTGCATTTTGCAAGTTTTGTTTATATAATTTTAGAACAAGTATATGGTATTTGATTTTTTTTTTTAATAAGTGTACTGGATAGGATATGCCACAAAACCAATTAATGTGGCTGTGGTACTGTGTTGGTTATTGGCTTTTAAAGATATTTATTGCTGCTTTCAATAAGTCATATATCCAGTAATCAAACAAAAGTATATAGTTAAGGAGAAATCATATATTTAAAATTCCATGTGATGCTTATCACTGTGTCACTAAAGTGTACTTATATAATGTTTCACACTACTTTTTCAGATGGCATTTGTGCACTCAATATAGCCTGTGATTACTACAGGAAGAGCAGCACTTTATTATATGACTGAATTCCATTGGTATTTTATTAAATATGCATTGAAAGGTTTGATTGGAGCTGTGTTTCTCATGTGAACAGTGTAGGTTTTAAGATGTCAGTAAATTTTTTTATCTCTTTGCTTTTAAGCATACATATTTTGCAAAGGTTGTGTTATCTAAAACTCTTGTCACTTAGCAACCTTATAAAGAAGGTTTTTCATTTAGATTTTGGTTCAAAATTCCATAGTATTTTATTGGACTTTAAGATAAGATTAGGGTTTTCAAAAGATCTTAGGAAATGGAGAGCAGAGCTCATGATTTTCTAAAGTTCCCTTGAAAACTTGGTGCTTAGGAGTATAGTAGTACCTTGGATATTTTTCAAAGCTCATGATGTTGGTCTAGCTTTCCCTGGACTTAGCTGTTCTCAGTCTCTTTTTCTATTCATTGTTCTGTTGTCCACATAGGTAACAAGCTGTCAGTAATGTGTACACTACACGTGAAGAAATCTGTGACCAGGTTGAACTCAGGTATTTTGCTGCCACAAGGAAAAGTTTTGGATAAAGCAAATAGTGCAGAATTGGTGGTGGCAGCAGTCGTTGACACTGAGATGGGAACTCTTGAAATAAATGGGAGAATGTGTTCTCTGTTTGCATAGCTCTGCCTATCTCTAAACTCAAAAATTGTTATAAAATTGTGTCTACATGTGAAATATTTGAGTTCACTTAAAAATTCCAGTGTTTTTTTTCAGTAGTTGAGTTTTAGTATCACAGGAATATTTTGTTAGTGTCAAGCCTAGATGCCAGTTTCTCCAGTCCCAACGGGAGATAAGTCTTGAACCCTGAAGAGGAATTGACCTGTAATTATATTTTGTCCATAGGAAACTCAGACAAGTAAATTACTTGTGCCATTCTTTTTGTCATAGGTAGTAAATTAAAGGAGCTGGAAAATTAACTTTGTCCATCTGTGAGAAGGAAAATAGATCTACAGCTATTTTTAAAAGTTTGTGTAAGAAGTAATAAGTTGTATTGACTGAACTAGTTTTAGGATGTGAATAAATTCTAAGCATTTACACAACAGATCATAATGTACCTTTTCTCTCAAACATTCCAGTGATAGCAGGAAAGGAAATAAATGTCAGCATGACAGCAATTCAGCATAAGCTGTTTGCAAGACAATAAAGAGACAACAATTGCTTTTAAAAAGCAAGATTCTCAGTTTCCTGCTATGTTGTTTTGAAGTTAGTTCCAAAAAGGCAAAGTTAATAAATATTGCCCCACAAACTGTATTTTGTCACACTGTTTAAGTTAGATCACCTTGTAAAACCAGCTATTTTATTATCAGTCTTGTCTGCCTACTCTAAAATGAATCATCATTCAGGTATTTTGACAGTGTTATCAACAAGGTGGTTCTGTCACCAGGCAGGTTCTATGTCACACCATGCTAATGCAGTCTGTGGAGAAAAGTTGTGGTTTGCATTAAGGATTCTTCTTCTACCCTTTCCAACTCCTATAATTTAATTGAAAGTTCTCCAGGTCTTCCAGAGCAGCATTTTCATAATGTCAGAGAAACTGGAGAATTCACTCTTCAGTTGTAACTGGAAGCAAGGGACATATATAAATCACTATTTTTATCCCTATTTTTACCAAGAACTTTTAATTGTTTTCCTGGAATGCTCGTGAGACATTGTGTTGGGGTGAGTTCCAGCATGTACAATAAACATGATTTTCAGTTGTTATTAGAGCATATAAAGGTTCTTATCAGCTACTGTAATATATAAGTTTTCTTACTGTTGATGCAGTCCCAATAGCCAGCCTGTTAATGTGACAAGGTCAAAAGGTTCAGCTTAAAGCAGCTGCCTTCCTTGTTCTATTTAGTACTGTTTACAGAACCAATCTTAGAGTGCTAGACTCTGATCTTGGTCCAAAAATATAGTTATGTCATATTTAAACAATGTAAGTACTTCTTTAGACTTCAGTGGCAATATATAGTTGTTTAAAGCATACAGTTAAGAATAACAGATATATAGTGTGAGATGGTGATTAAGTCTGAGTCAGAAGCTTACAAATCTTATAAATCTTTCATAACAAAAGTTGCTTTAAAAAAAAAATCTAGTATTGGGATTAATTTCTAAGTGTGCTTTGTTAAGTTAAAATTGTTATTAGGGAATCTAACAAATTAAAAGGCTAATACAGTCCAAAGACATTATGTGAATTAGTTTAATAACATGGGGGAGAGAAGAGGAGGGAGGAAAAAGAAAGAAGAAAAAAAAACCCCAACCAAACGAACAGAAACCAAAACCCAAACCAACAAACAAAACCCACAAAAAAAAAAAACCAAACAAAAACCACACACAAAAACCCCACCAGAAATCCCACCTCCTGACCCCTCATCCCCTCCCACAGCTCTGAGCCAGTAGTCTTAGGTTGGATCATGTACTACATCTTTTTTTTCCAGAGTCTGACCTGCTGCCCACAGCTTTCTCATTGGTTTCTTTATTCCAGCCTACAATCTGTGCTTTGGTATTGTTGTCTCTTTTAAATGGAAGTTCACAGCCCAGTCTCTGTGCTTTCTCTTTGGACGTTCTGCATTGTATCCCATTGTGGATTTAGCCCTTTGTATCCAGAGCTTTGCTTTGAACTTTCTTAAGACTAGTTTCTCCCACTTTGCAGAAGGCTTCTGTCTCGGACCTTTGCCAGCATCCAGGTCTTTGTGTGACAGCGTGGCCCTGAGTCAAGTTGCAAGTCTGTCATTCTCCCAAAACTTAGTTCTAATGAACAATGGTGACACCTCAAATTTTCTTTCTGTGTTGTTTCTCAGCACACTTCTTGGGCATTTTATTCTTAACAGTCACTTCCTTTCTGTTGTTTAGAAAAGGTAAAAACATTGATTTTCCACATGATAAAGGAGTCACTTTGTTTAATGGTTGAGGAAATACAAAGCGTGACAGCCTCAGAGACCGAAGAAGAGGCCTGCATCAGAGAAACACATTATTTTTCAGTTGGTTTAAGTATGCATAAAACTGTTGTGGGTTTGGAAGGTTTTTTTGCTGCTTTTGACATTACCATTTAGTTGGACACTGCTGAAGAAGCTGTTTGGCATGCTCTGGAATGCAAGGCACTTTATACAAGGTGCTGTATTACAATGGATTGTTTTTCAAAGCTTAAATTCTGCCATCTTGCTCACTCATAATAGGAGTCCTGTATGTTTTGTCTGTAGTGCATGCAGGCTATTTGCATTTGGAGAATGCTCTAAGAAATTCAAATATTTACTCTCTTGGCAGTGCACTGATCTGTCACTTGGTGTCAGCTCAGGGAGCCATTTTGTGAACTTGTGACAATTTTATCTGCAACTTCAGTTGACAAGAAGTCTTGCTGGGCCACATTAAGATTCCCTTGTGTGTCACTTTGTCATCTTAGAGTATCACATAATAATGTATCTCTCCATGGATTTCTTCCACGACAGGCAGCTGAAATCTCCTTTCTTTGGAAACGTCATTTCTGCAGTACAAATGGTCAGCTTAGTAAACACATTTTGCATTTCCTTCAACAACTGTTATGTTTTCTATTCATTTAAAAATTGTTGTGCGATTTGACTAGGAAAATATCCTGAGTAATGCTGGTGACACATTTAAACTATGAAACTATATTTTAAGTAAATTCACTAATTTACATTTGATAAAACAGTCACACTCAAATGTGCTGGGGGAAATTCAGATTATCCCCACATCCAGTCTGCTGAGGTTTGGCTTTTGTGGCAGTTCATATGGTGAAGGTTTTAAGAGAGATCTAAGACAGCTCCTGTAACTGTCCTACAAGCACCACAGTGGTATGTGCTTTCAAAAACAGTTTGGGTTTCTGTACAAACAAGACTGAGAGAAGCATTGATGATTGTGTTGGTCTTACAGGAGCTGTACACTTACTGTTCCTGTACTTGCTCCTATGTGTACTAGATACTCCAAATATCTTAGGTATCCTAGAGATACAGAGGAGGCAGTGTTGCTATTTTACTGTGATATAGTGCTAAGCAACAAAGCTTGCCATGTGTGGCAAAGAGGAAGACGCTATGCAAATCTATTGAGTAATCTGAGCTACTACCTGCCTGCCTGGGAGCCCCAGGGTGGAAGGATGCTGATACAGTACAAGTCAGTGGGAAGCATAGTGTAGCCTAATGTGAAATCAGGGGCTTGTAACTTTCTACTTTGTATTTACATGCATAATAACTACTCTCGTGAACAGGGATTTGTTGGATCTGAATTAAAAACTATAGGTGTAGCTTTGTAGCTAAGGAAGACTAATCTGTGTTATTCCCAATCCTAAATATGATAATAATGTGATTTTTTTTTTTTTTTTTTTTTTGCAACAACATGTAAAAATGCCAGTGCATAATTTTCCAGTAATACATAACAGATTGTCTTGATCTTTTAAATTGCCTGAGGCTGGAACATCATTGTATTTTTGTATAAGAGACTGGTAGCTGTGGAGGCCTTTTCTTATCCTGCTCCCTCCTAGTTTCTCTTCTCTCAATGTCTTCTGTGTCCTATATTTACTCCACAACACTCCTGGAGGACTTTAGCTCCTTCTTGATTTTTTTTTTTTTTGTGCACTTCGGAACACCCTTTATCTTACTTTTCGCTGTTTTGGATGCATTCATTCAGCCTTCAGACCCCTGATGACATCTGTACTTTGTTGAAATCCCCTTCAGGTGTCCTTGTTCTTTCTCAGGCCCCCCCAGGGTTCCCTTGCTCCCCTTGCCAAGCTCTTTTGAGACATTGTCTATACCTCAGAGCCTTGTTTTACTTCTGGATAGCAGTTTGGACCCCTCTTTTCCCCTCAGAACCCTTGCTGAGTCTGTATCTGTTACCCCATCAGTCTTTCCGTCCTCTCATCTGTTTGGTGAACCTTCTCTTGTCCTCTGAGGACATCTGTGGTTTGTTCAATTCTGTCTTGAGTTCATTGCATCCCCAAGACTTTTTGTTACTCTGGCCCCTTTAGGACATCTCTAATCCCTGTGACAATGCCCCTTGTTCTGTCAGAACCTTTTCTGAAGCCATCTTTGTATTTCACAGCAGTCTGGTTTCTGTCATAGTATATTTCTGTTTGGTACCTAGTGCCCCAGTGATGTGTATAGTCAGCTCAGATCTCCTCTTTTGCTTTTCGGAGAAGGCAAGAGCCTTCATCTGTTTATCAACACATCTCCCAAGGTGTTTTATGTTGTGTTTTGCAATTTATTTTTGTTCTAGCTTTTACATGTTAATTAGGCTGCTTCATAGAGTTCTTGATACATTCCTTGCATCTCCATGGTTTTTGAGTATTTTCTCCCCTTTGGGAATCATCTAGCTCTGTTACAGGAGGCAGCCAGAGAGACTGTGAAGGTGACTTTGATAGGTGACTGTGAAGGTGTCTGGTGATGCGATAGGTGTGCTTGTTGCAAAAGATCAGGTATCATCATTTCTAGTAAGGATTGCTTTCTCTGATCAGCATTTTGCATGCTGTGAACTTAAGGCAGATAAGAAAACTCACTGCTGCTCCACTGGCTGCCTTTGTGCCTTTTGGTGCTTTACCCTGCCCTTTTCCCAGGGGACTGTGGGTAAGGACCAGGGTATAGGAGCTACAGCCTCTCATCAGGAAGCTCATCCTGCTCCTGGACTTTGCTGGTGTCAGTGCTCTCCTGTTCCATCAGTTTATGGCAGATTTTGAGTGAGCCCAGCTCTTTGGGCAGGTGTCTCTTGACATTCAGAGAAGCAGAAGTTTCTGTCTGAGGTCAGAGCTTCAGGACCAGTCAACATTCAGCATCACATACACCGGAATTCAGCCTAATTTTTTTTCCAGGTCAGTACTTTTGTATTGAGCATTCACGGGTGTCAAAATGGTTTCATAGTATAGTTTTTATTTTATTCCAGATGCATTGCACTTTCCTGTCATTTCTGGCTTTATTAGAGGTGGAATCTTGTTTTTTCACCATACATGTTCCACTCTGTCTGTCTGTCCTCTCTCACCCCATGTCGTCCTCACCCACAGAAAGTATTTTGCTCGAGTGAGTTTCCCCACGCCCCCTGCCCCATGTTCTTCCTCTACCTCCCCCATGGCTCCTCCCTTGACTATCAAATTATTTTATTCTCTTACAGAACAGAATAATTTGATAGCATTTTTAAAAATCATTTGTTGTGTAGTACATATACATATTTCTTCTGGGAGTTTTCAGCATATTAGTCCTGACTTCTATAAATATATTCATTAATTCACGGAGTAGTTTGGACAAACATCAGTATAGAAATTACCTGTTGTAATTTTCCTCAACTGCCTGTTACCTGTGATGCAAAACTGGGCAGCTGAATCAGGTGGTACTCTTACTGTAAGCTAAGTGAAAGACTGATTATATTTTTGGGCAAAAAAACCCTAAGCATTAAGTTTAGCAGAGAATATTTGGATTACATTATTTATTTGGTTAACTGAAAATATTTAAGATGGACAAATATTTTGAGATACTAAACAACAGGTAGCACTATTCAGAAGCATTGTTATAGACAGCTTATTTTTCAAAGACAAACGCTCTGCTCCCACAAGGAAATATATTATGCAGATACATCTACTGATATAATTGAAGATATAGTTTTTTATTCTACTAATTTTCTCTGAAGAAATCTAAACCTTTTAAAATAACTTCTGAACAATTTATCACTTTAGTAAAGATAAGCAAAAAGCTTTTTACTGCTTTTTGTTGCCAAGATCTTTGTAAAATTTTCTGAGTGCTGTTTCACAATCATTCAGATGTTATTCCCTATAGAGCAGATAATAGCAGGTAGTCCAGTCTTCTTTTAAATTTTGAAGACAGAGGCAGGAGGGAGATGAGTCTTTCAAAGAAGGATGTCTTGTTAATAGTAGGATATATTACATTGTAAGAAATATACTCAACAGAGCAAGAAAGTGCCTTGGCTTGAACCTGGAAATGGAAGAAAGGTTTCCAGCAGGTTTCCTCTAAAGAAAATGGATTTTTTTATTTTTTTTTTAGAGCTGAAATTTGAATAAATCATTATATATTTGTCATTAAAATCATTAGTATAAAGACAAACATTTGACCAGGAAACACTACTGAAATGTGTTGGATATCCATCATAGTGCAGGCTATTTTTTCACTCTAATGCCTGTGTTCATCATCATTCAATCTACTGCTATTTTATTTAAGTAAAATAATAGTGGTTTATGATGAGCCTTAAAATTTTGCAGGCTGCAGTATCTGTGTGTCAGCATAATAAGGCTGAACTGTTATAGAATGTGCCTAAACAGATGGAACATGAAAATAAGTGTGAGGTTTAGTTGTACATTATGCTAGAAAAAAATGACTAAAATGTGCATTAAACCAGATGTGGCTGTTGGGCATTCTACATTGGACTGAACTTCTTTCTTCTGCTATCATCTCTGGAATCTCTAAGAGGTTTTTGAGTTAGATTTGTATCCAGTACTTTAACAGCTTAAAAATAGATCCTTTCCTTCTTTTTTTCAATAGTCTGATTTTGACAAAAGTGAATTGCTTTTAGTTTTTCTGGTACAATGCAAGTCTTCTATAAGTTCTCTCAATATATATTCAATTAAAAAAAAAACCCCAAACCAGAACAAACAAACAAAAACCATCAAAACCAAAAAGCAAAGCAAAAACTTAAAATCCTGTAGCTTTAGCTAAGTTGTTTACATCGGTATTGGTATAAGCTATATGCAACCTGTCTGCTCACAGGTGTTTCATTACATTCACCTGTCTTACTTGCTTGTAGTATCTGTGGCTATCACATAGCTGCATGCTGAGAAGCATTTACATTTTGAAGAGGTACATAATGAAATTCTGCAGCATTTTTTTGTTGTTTTACAAAATGTCACTAGCTTACCAGCTGCATAAATAGATCATCATTTCTACACATAGGACAACCTGAAAGCAAGTACTGAAGCCCAAGTTTGAAGAAAAAAAGGTTCACTAGAAAAGCAAAACCAAAACAAAACAAACAGGAATATAATCAGAAGAACACATTTTTGGCCACTTTTTGTGGATGATTTTAGGACCAGCTGGAAAAGACAAGCTCCTGTTAAATATGCAGTTGTCAAGAATTTTATGGTCTTAACGCTTAATTCATGATTCCAAGCAGTGGAATTAAGCAACAAGTGCACCATCTGGATACTTAATGATTATAATCTTTTTCTGAGTTCTGCTACCATGCTTCCCAGAGTATATTTTTCTCATTTTGTCCTGTTGTCAGTCAGTAGTAAATTTGACCAGTCATATGGTTCTTTAGGACTTCATTTTGGTGAGGAAATTATAGATAATGTTGCTTGCTTCCAGAAAATTTATAAGCTTGCTTTCTTCTGTACGTTGTTAACATTTCAGTGTGTGCCACTTAAATTTTTTCAAGATCTTCCAAAAACTATTGAAAAATTGAGAAACAAACTGGGCTATGTACAAATCTCATGTTGAAAGCTCTGGAAATGAGCTATGGTGATTCCAGTAATAGTTCATGACCCATTGTATTGTGTTTGTTTAGTTGAATCACAGTGATCTCTCATTTTCCGGTAGGAAGACAGCTTGTAAGTATTACTAAGAGCATGCCATGCAGAGCATATTGAGTTTTGATATATGTTCCTTGGCCACAGGCAGGTTAAAACTGTTCTCTAATAGCAGTGGGAAACAGTGTAAGCAGGGTGACTGCCTCACTGAACAAATTAGGAATTATGTAAAGCATAAATGTATGATTGGAAAGTGGCATCTTTACCAGTGGTAATGTCTTTCTTTTCGCACTTTATATATAAACACAAAACAGATCTGAAAGAGAAGGTCTACAGCTTTTGGATGCTGCGTCCGGAATTGTGTGGTTCACATTTAAAACTTCCCTAGAAACTAGAGTGTTCAGAGGAATTGAATTGGTTGAAACTACAAGTAGAAGGTAACACAAAGAATTAGTGCAAGGTTTGTCCTAGAGTTAATTCACATTTAAAAACTTTCTTAAAATGACTCTCTGAAATCAGGCCTTTTATTATGCATGGAGAATGATGTTCTGGGTTGACCTTTGTAAGCCATTAGAAATGATAGAATTGGTTTAGGAGTCTGTACCATTTATGGTACATTTTGGCTGCTGTCCAGTTATTAAAACTGTTGCTTATATACATACTATGTAATGTGCATTACCTGCATGTGTGGGATTCCATTGATCTTTGCTGGTTACTTGTTTTTGTGTTGCAAATGAAAATTTCCTTCATTCTCTATGTATAGTTGTCAATACTTTTTTTTACTACTGTAATGTATCAGTCTAATAATTTAGGGAGTTATGAGCCTGAGGATTAAAGAGAAATGAATAGAGAGAAAGGTCTGACAGTTTGTGTAATTTTAGTTGTTAGGAAAGGAGCTTGCTCTGTCATTTCAGACCCATTAATTACTTTGGGTGCTAGCCCCTAGGCACTTAGATTGTTGTTTGGCTCTGAAAGATTGAGAATAAGAAAATAACCATTTCTGCTTACCAACTGTAATTTGCTTAGTTTCAACTAAGCAAACTTTATGAAATGTTTGAGCCAACTTTCCACTGTGCAGAGAGGTCACATGTGACCTCACATGATGGAATGACAGGGCAGTTTTAAAAAGTAATTAAAATGGGGAATTATTCAAGCCCACTGGCATTTTACTGCTACCTACAGAAGCAGAAAAAGTTATTTGCCACTAACATCATTTTGGCATAGGAGATTTAACATGTGTGCCCATGGCTTGTGTCTGATTTTGCTAATATATTTTCAAGCTGAAGGGAAAAATATTGATAACTCTCTCTCTTTTTTAAGATACATCTTTGCCAAACCCTATGTTGGTATTCAAAACAGTGTTGTTGACTTTCTTTTTTCTTTCTTTTTTTTTTCCCCCTAAAAATATTTAGCATTTCTGTTAGTAGTAAATGTGCAATCCCTTAGCCACCAATCCTTTAAATAAGTGAATAGCCTGACTTTGAAAGTGTACCTAATACTTTCAGCTACCATTACGATCTGCAAGATAGTAGTTTTCAAAAAGAAACTTTATTTTTCAACAGTAACTAATGTCTGAATGTGATAAACATTTATTTCTTCTCTTGTATGTATGAACTTAAATAAAAAAGCATGTGAAAACATGAAGAATTGCAAGTGTTGTTGCATGAGGTCCTTATGTACTAGACTGTATATGTACACATATCACAAAGTATGCCAAACCACAGAGACAATTCAAAATTCATTCACGAAAGCCTGAAATACTATAGCATTTTAGAGGTAGAAGTAGAAATAAATATCATCAGATGTGATCCCTTCAGTTCTGAATGAAAAAAAAAAAATTATTAAGATAGTTGGCTAACTGGACAAAATAGATGCTGATTGAGAGTGTCAGCTTTGTGTGAGATTTCAAATATTTACTAAATATTTTAGAGGTTGTATACTTGCTTTTGCAAGTTTTACAAACAAACTTTCTTTTTTTTTGCTTTTTTCCCCCTTGAGCAAAGCATTGTTCAAACTTGTGTGGAGAATCTGGCTTTTCAAATTAAAACTGTCTGTCTTTGTGTTTGCTCCAAAAAATTAGATAGCTAGCCTGAGATACCTCCTGCTTTTACTCATTCCGGAGATAACCCTGTTGCCTATAATGTGGAAAGACCTGTCAAAGTCTTCCAAAAGAGTAGATGCTCTTAGAATCACCAGTATAGATTTCCCTCCACCTAATGCCATGTGCTTAGGCTTAAGCTTAAGTGAGAAAACTGCAAGTTGCCATGCATTAATGAAAATAAACATTAGAAGCAGGGGCGGAGACTGTCAGCAGATGTGACAATAGTTTGCTACAGACAACTGGGGTTATGCTTTGCTATTTATATATATGCATGACTACATGTTCCCATTTTTTTTCTGTTTAAACAATTGTGTTCCTTCTTTCCCTCTTAGGAACCTGTCTTCCCATCCAGTTCGTCCTGGGCATCTACAAAACAGCCAAGTGGAACAGTGCAGCAGTATTGGGGAGAATAATGAAAGCTGCTGACTCACAGGCAGGTCAGAGAGAAGGAAGCCTTCCACCATGTATACTTCTTGGCCGTGCTCAGAGTAGTTGATATCAACCCAGGGACAGTTCAAGCCACCTAATCACCTTTATCATTTATATAGGTTGCTTTATTTATGTATATATTTCTTCTGACAAATCTAGGTGCTTTGTCCAACTGCTTCTTAAATTCCATGAGCGTAGGGGCCATGACAGCCTCCCTGGGGAGCCTGTTCCAGTGCTCCACCACTGTCTGGGTAAAGAAGCTCTTCCTAACATTCAATCTGAATTTCCCCTGGCACAGCTTCATGCCATTCCCCTGGGTCCTATCACTGCTCACCAGAGAGAAGAGGTCAGCACCTGCCCCTCCCTCTCTGGGGAGGAAGTTATAAACTGCAGTGAGGTCTCCCCTCAGTCTCCTCTTCTCCAGGCTGAACAAACCAAGTGATTTCAGCCTTTCCTCATAAATCTTCCCCTCCATACCCTTCACCATCTTTGTGGCCCTCCTCTGGGCGCTCTCCAACTTTTTCATGACCCTCTTGCATTGTGTAGCCCAAAACTGCATACAGTACATCCAGGTGAGGCTGCACCAGAGCCAAGTAAAGTGGGACTAACAGCTCTCTCGATCTCCTGCTCCCTGAGAACAGAGCTGCAGTACTGAGGAGAACATGCAGAATGCAAAGGTGTATTGATATGAAGTGACATGAGGTAGGACTTCACTTCTGAATAAATCTTACTAAATCACTACGTGATGCTTTGTAAAAGTGATTCAAATGAAATGACAACCATTTGAAATGCCTACATGAGGTAACTAATGTATTCATCTGGTTACAGACTTAGAGTGAATAGTGGAGTAAGTTTGATTTGCTGTTCCCTATTAGATGTCTTGGTATGATTGGTGGGAGAAGGACAAACTGAAATTCTAAGAGGTAGTCTAGAGCATGTACTAGATTAATGAAATAAGCAGAATTTAATGCATGTAAAAGTTCTTCTGTTGCTAGATAGAACTGACAGTTATTGGAATCATATAGTAAAGCTATCAGTTGGAAAAAAATCGTAAACAGTCTGTCGTTGCCTGTAGCATTTGTATTGGATTGAAATGATACCTCAAAAAATTACAAAAAATATTAATGCATAGAAATGAAAACACACAAGCTATTTTTGTTAGCTTGCTGTTCATAGCCTG